>MU226686.1:1105507-1120762 GCA_018584345.1 Thuja plicata
TTTCCATGTCTTCCTACATGCATTCTTTGCTTGAATATCTCCTTCAAACATATCTTCTAAATACTTCCATATGGTATATGCTCTATCAATTTTCTTGATCTCAGAAAATTCACTGTCAGATAAGGCGCTAATTAGGGCTTCATTAGAAATTGTATTATTGGTAAATGTTTCCTTTTGTATGTTAGTAGCATCATCCTTTGCAAGGTCTTTCAGAGATGTAATTACAACTTCTTGTGTAGAAATTTCAAAGATCTCAAAGCCAACACACTATAGATGTGTTATCATTTTGTTTTTCCAATCCAGATAATTTTCTCCATCGAACTTAGGGCTTTATTTTCTGAAGTAAGACATCTGATCTACCTTAAGCTTTTAGGCTTCTTCTTCAAGGCACTTGTCTCTGATACCAATCGTTAGAATAGTCCCAAAGGATAACTAAGAAGGGGGGGGGGGGTGAATCAGTTATCAATAACTTTAATTCATTTTCTTCTTTAACTTTAGAATACAACAAAGTAAATGCTCAATCAGATAACACAGTACACAGCACATAATTTGATTACTGGGAAAGAAAATGGTAAAAACCCCAGTGGGAATTAGCACCCACAATGAACTATACTTGTTTATAGTAATCCTTTTTAGAAGATATTTCAACCCTATTATGATTTTTACTTTACAATGCAATAATTATAGTGACCTGGTTAAGGGTTGGACCCTATTAGGAGTCTTTTACAAATAACCCTGTTAGGGGTGGTGGACTCACTGTCTAAAAGCTCACTACTTAATGGTGAAGGCTACAACCTTTTGTATAACAGATATGCACTATATCTGATGATGGAATGTAGAGTAGACCTGCTATCTTGATCAGTTCCAGTGTATTATAAATCTTTCAATTCTTCTTCGCATAGACTCTTGATGAATGAACCACATCTGATATTCTGCTCTGTACATCTTCTGTCATATTTTGTATCATTCACACTTAGCGTATCATAATCGACTTGCTATAAGTATCTTTCTCAAAGTATGAGATCATGGGACCTGTAAGAAAACTCTTCATAATATCCTTATCGGCTCTACTAAGCACACAAGCATAATTACAACTACACAAGTATAAACTGAATAGACGCGACGCTTCACTAAGTCGGCTTCACCAAATCAACTCAAACAACATGATCTTGATGTAATATGATAGGTGCATTTAAGAAAAGATAGTTAACTCATAACTAACCATGAATATATTCAAGCATATCCTAAAGATAGGCGCAACTAAAGAAACACGTCAAATACGTCGGCTCTGTATAGATACACATCTAGAACTGTAACTACAAATAACAGAATTACACAACTTGACTGAAACATCATATCTGGATCTGTGTGTATGTGCATAACATAATAAACATGTGAATAACATGTATCTAACCATGCAAGTCTTCATGTCAGAATTCTGATAAGTACATACAGAATTACTACTATGTATTATATGTTGTCATCAATGACAAACATACAATCAATCAACTGAACATAATCAAATCTCCAACAAATCCATCTGATTAGATATGGGAAGAATCAGGGTTACAATAGATACTCTTTAAATAATGTAGAAACTCTAAAATAGTCTTGTCTGTCCATTGATGCACTCAGGAAATATCTCAGAAGATCAGATTAGTCTTGAAAATATCTCATATCGCCATAAATTAGAATAGATAGATCAAATCGATCCATCTACCCTCTCTAAAAAATTGGAAAACATCACCACCACCATGAAAACCCTAAGAAAGCATTTGAATGTTTGAATTTAAACATTAATGGTCATAGGTGGCACAGAGATACCCGATCAATGACCCAAGTATGAAACTTTACTGACTTTAAAATGCAACTGTTGATCCTCTCTAAGTTATCTGTGAGCACAATATCTACCATGTGACACGCAAACATGATGTGTTGAATGTTATACATCTTCATCTTTACCTTTAAGGCATAGCGCCCACCACCTGATCTTCACAAAATTATGACATCTTTATCTCACCTTTGATTCTAACCTCAGATCTAATCTCGACATGTGTCAATAGGGCGCATTGCCTTAATGGTTAAACAAATTTGTCTTTGTCATCGAGGATTTATTCCTACCATCAGATATTCTTTAACTTTCTCATAGATTAACTTTACTCTAGACAGGCCCGAGCTCTAACAACCTGCCACACATCGTCAAGGTGCAATCCCTTGAACATTAGATCTCAAGCATCTTTACCTTGAGGTAATGCACAGATAGTTGGATGAAGATTTAAATGACCAGACATTAAATCAAACCTTGCATCGCTAACCTCAGACCCAACCTTCCAAGTAGGATGAAGGCGCAATGGATTGAAGATTAAATTTCTACATCTTAGCTATCAAGGGATAGCGTAGGCCACATGATCAAAAGTAACTTGATCACAACTTAACCCTTAACTTCTTAGAAAGGTGACCCCACCATCCACATGGAACAAAGGCGTGATGCCTCAAAGAATATTTGATTTTTTTTGAACGATTTGAGGCTTTGTGATGAATGCTAGATGGAAAGGAGAATCTATTTCCGTAGGGGTAAATAAAGAATGTCGGGACTTAGGAAAAGAACTTAGGGAAAATGTAACCATTATAAAAAATAACTTGGCTGCACTCAATGGATGACTTAGGGAACGTGAAGAATTTGAAACTTAAGTGGCCAAAGGTAATGAAGAATTAGAAAAACCACCAAAGAGTTAGGGTTTTAAGAGATTTTTGTAAGGTTTTTCATTTAGGGCTTAACAAGGTATGAATAAGGGGTAAAACCAGTGACCTAGAAATATGCAGAGAACAAGGTAAAGACCTGGAATAAGTGGAGAATTTATACAAGTTGGGCTCTACACTTGTGGGAGCCTCATTTACTCCACTGGTAACCAAATTTGGACAGGATGGGGAAATTTGGGTAACACTTATAATTTGCAACACCTTGAAAAATTGGAGCCTGCAAAACTCAAAGAATAATAAGTATGCAAGTCTTTTATATTACTAGAAGATATAAATAAAATGACACTTTTGACAATGCTAGCTAACTTAAGAAATTTAAATTTGAGAAGCAAGTGTTTAAACTTTGCAGTGTTACCTTAGTGAAAGAAGTGTGCATTGTGTCAGGTGGCCATGTGAAGACCTACAAAACTGAAAGAGAAATTAGTGCATTGTATAATACAAGAATAATAAAGAAAATGACTTTTTTGACAATATTGGGTAATTTGGGAAATTTAAATTTGGGAATAAAAAAGGAAAGTTTGGAGTGTTACCATGGTGAAAGAAGTGTGCATTGTTTTGTCTGACCATGTGAAGCTTACCATCAAAAAAATTTGGTTGGTTGCACCTTTGTGGGGCTAGGGAAAGGGACCTAAGAATAGTAGGGAAAATGAGCATAGAGAAAGATGCCAATGTGTGGATAGGGACAAAGTCAATGTGTGGAAAAGTTTGAGTGGTGAGGCACACATCTTCTAGAAGGTGTAAAATCTGATCTAAAAATAATGTTCTAAATAGAATAGGAAAAATTTAGTGCACAATAAAGAAAACTATATCTAAGTCCTACGTAGTGGAGCCTTCTTTTGCACACCTGACTACCTATATACCTGTATCCATGGGATGAAGGAACCTTGGAATCACTGCCCCATTTGCAATATGTAGTTTTGTCTTTTCAAATTGGAAGAGCAAGATGGTTTTTCTTTTTAATTTGTTTGGGAAGGCAACTTCAATGTCCGAGAATGAGTATATTATGCAAGGCCTCTTTTTGGAGCCATGTTAATAGTTTGTCTAGTTTTTTACTATGATGGTTGAAATAATAACAAGAAAGTATAAGGATTGTCAACAAAAGTAAATGAGTGCCAATAAATTATAACACTTTTTGTAATTTGGATTTAACTATTTTAGATAAATGCATGATTTTTATAAAAAATTTATCAAAAATTGTTGAGAGCTGCACATAGATAAGAAATAACATATATTATCAATAAATTATGCATATATAGAAATGACAATGTGTTGTCAATTACTAATAAACACTGATATATAAATTTTATAATTCTACAACCATTACATTTACCTATAATGATTATTAAATTATTTAAATGTTATAATATTTATAGTAAAATTATAAAATATATTTGCAAGTCAAAACTAATGACCATTCAAAAAATTGAAGAAATTATTGACCTATAAAAATTCATCTTAGTGTGTTAGTAGTTAATACGTTATATATATGGTGTGATTTCATTAACCCATTTATTTTTGAATAGTGTGTACATAATTTTTATGGTAGTGTATGACATTAGATTTAAAACCTTGACCCTCACTATCAGATTTTAAAATGATCTTTTGTATCTTGGTTGGAACTCATAACAAATAGAAAAAATGTTCTTAGAAAACACTACATAAAGTCAAACAAAATATTTTTATTGTCCCAATTTTTGCATGGAGACATAAATTAAGATGTGGTGTAGCAATCGTCTATCTAATGATTAACAATGAAATATTAGGTTCTTTTCTATTTAAAAGGTAATAAAAAAATAGCCCAAATTCACCCTATTACATCTTTTTGAAGACCCTATCAAAAATATTAGAGTAATGTAAATACAAATCTCTGATTCAATTAACATTAAATCTTTTAGACATACATGTCCCATGCTTAATTAACATATATGTTAGAAATAATTGTAGCTCTAGATATTCTTAATCCACGTCAAAATTTGGCATCTCATGTTTGAACCCACAGAAGGTAACATCCATCATATGATGTATACAACTAACAATGATATTAAAGGCTTGTTTCTAGGGTGTAATTCTATGGATTTGCACAACTAAATAACAAATTTGGTAGTCTTGATTATCTCATTCGTGATTACTAACATGTTGTTGGTGTCGAGGAATTGGTTGTTCTTGTTGGTGGTGTGGATGATTTGGGTTTTGTTCATGGTGGTCCAAGTTCCAACAATTAAAGGTGTGAGTACTATTGGTGCTGCTACTGATCTTTAAGGCACTGTTGTTGTTAATTTTATAGGCAATGATGTTGCTAATGTTGAAGTTATTGTTCTGGAAAATACATGGAGCTACATACATCCATCTTAATGAACTACACAAAAACAAAGATCACAGATATTGAGATGCACCCAAATACACTTGAGAACTTTGTCAAATTCGTAAAAAAACTCAAATTCAAATCATAAAATATAATCTCAATTATAAAAATAATTAACAATGAAAACCTAATGGGCATTTCCTAATCTCAAGAAAAATCTAATAGAGCCAATTACTCATAGATGATGATTTCTTGCTCTGGTTCACATTAAAATTCTTAATGATTTTTCTATTGTCTGAAATATTCTTACATTTTTTTATTAAGGGGAGAAAAGGTTTTGATGGGGCCCACAAACCCATTACAAATAGTTTTTGGTTGGAAATTTAACCCAAGACCAACCATTTGTGAAGAATATGTATGAAATAACCAACAACTGCATCATTAGGAAACAAACAACAACCTAAAAAAGGTGACACAAAAAAAACTCTAGCTAGAGCTAAATAATAGGATGAAGCCTAGCACCACAAAAAATTACTTCAACTTAGTTAGCATGCCATGGGTTATTCTGGTACCCAAAACCACACCTTGGGTTTGACAAGGCTCCCAAAACCTTACATACTTCACCATTAGCCTACAAAGACAAACTAGATAGCTTCAAATAGAATAATAGTTTAGACCCGTAGAAAACCCTCAATATACAAATAACAACTTGTAAAGATAACCACATAAAAATCCAAAGCTGAAGCAAGGAATATCATAATCCTAACGAAATGTAGAATAGGGTTTTCAAATACTTCCTTAGCCTTAAAGCCAACTATCAAATGGGGTTTTGGATGGATTCCTCAACCTTCAACAGAGAATGCCCACTCCTTGTAGATCCTTTGCAACACAAACATAATAAATTCAAAAAAGAGACTATACAATCTACAATTTGAGTACCAAACCAAGAAATCTTGAATCACACATATATCAAATGTGGGAGCCCACTGTAAGATATTAAATCTTGCATAAAATAACAAGCACTTAGGAAATCCATAGTAATCAACTTTAAAAAATGTTTAATCTTCATGTAGCTAAGAAGTTGTGGTTACTCTATGGTTTTCGTTCTCTTGTTGTTCCTATATAGGTAGCCATGTTTTCTATTGAGGTGGAGTGCAGGGATTCAAGTGAATGATCTAGAAGGAGTGAGTATTCTCTATTGAAGGTTGGGGAAGCCTTCTAAAACCCTATTGGACAACTAGCTTTAAGGTTAAGGGAGACTTTTAAAACCCTATTCGATATTTTTTTAGGCTTATGCCTATCCTTACTTCAACTTGGGCTTCATATGTGGTTATCTTTAAAGGTTGTTGTTTTAATATTATTGGTTTTTATGGGTGTAAAATATTATTCTATTTGTAGCTATGTAGTTTGTCTTTTGATACTAATGGTAAAGTATGTAAGGTTTTGGAAGCACTATCAAAACTCAAGGTCTATGGGTTTGGGTACCAGAAAACTCATGGTGTGTCAACTAAGTTGAAGTAATTTTCTTTGGTGATAGGCTTCATCCTTTTGTTTAGGTCCAGCTAGAGGTTTTTTATATAACTATCTTTTTGGCTACTATTTGTTTTCTAATGGTACAATCGATGCTTCTCTCCAGACTATTCTTCAAACATGGTTGTGTTGAACATGCCAATTAACTAAGAGGGGGGAATTAGTTATTCCCACAGAACTTATAAAACTTTTCTTCTATCATTCAACTCTTAATCAAATATATAATCAATTTTAGATTTTTCAGTTAAGCACATCAAACATCCACATCAGCTATAATCATTAAGAATACAGAAACACTGATACAGAGAACACCAAGATTTTACATGGAAACCAAAGATGGGAAAAACTACAGATATGCTAATTCTCATGAAATATAACATGCTTGTTAAGGTGACACCGGTATGGTAATTTTTAGAGAGGCTCATTTCTAGATTCACAAAGGCTCACGAATAATAAATAGAGGCTCACTACTGAAACACAAAGGATCACTGCTAATACACAGATGTTCATTTCCAATGCATAGAGGATAATGTCTGATATAAAAAGAGATATTGATCCACACACGGATACTTATCATTGATATTTATTGTATTATATATCTCCAACAACTAAATTCTTCACTCTTAAATATACATCATCATAAATATTCACTAGGTCAGGATGATAGTTTGTAATAGGTCACACCAAGACATTCCCATGGTAGTAAGAAATGAAATGAAGACAAGCTCGAATATTACAACAAGCCTCGCTCAATCAAAATGCTACACCATCTCCAAAGTATTTTATTTCAACGAATATAATCAACACAATACATTGACAAAGCTGGGACCAAAAAATAAAAAGGAGACACATCCAAATAGGATCAATCCAAATAACCACATCTTTCACCCAACAAAGAACACTCACCAAAACTTGTTGGTGACAAACTCAACCAAAGCATACAGACTATCAGTGCACATCAATCGATACACAATTGATATAATGATGCAATCAATTCCATAGTATCTAATACACTAAAGAATGGAATAAGGATACATTAATATAAATGAAAACATTAATGGAAATAGAATTGATCACATCAATCTCACATTCTAACAATATCCCCTTTACAATTGATAGCAACATTCATTAATAGAAAAGCACAAAAAAAACTTTAACCTGTCTCTAACTTTCTCCGCCTTTGACAATAGTGACAAAGGGGACAACAAAATCCTCCTTTCTAAAATACTCTCCCCCTATGAGGAATTCATCAAGAAATGATCCAGAAAGATAGAAATGCAAAGCACTAGACGAATACACACACATTGGTACATCTAGAGATCATTAGGAATGAGAAAGATGCCCAGCTTCCCTACGAGATACTCAAAAGTATCCTTACACAAAGTTTTGGTAAATATTTCATCTATCTATTCCTTTGTGGGTACATACTCAAGCTTCATTACACATTCTTCAAAATTCTCTCTAATAAAGTGATATCTAATACCAATATATTTTGTTCTACAATGCATTAATGGATTCTTTGACATACTTATAGCACTGGTATTATCACAAATGATAGGAATTGGTTCAAAATTACTAACTCCTATATCCTTCAAGATCTTCTTCATCCAAAATAATTGAGTACAACATGAGGATCTTGCAATATATTCTATTTCAATAGTAGACAGTATTAAAAAATCATGCTTCTATCTTGACCAAGCAACTAACCGGGAGCCAAGAAAGAATTCTTTGCCACTGGTACTTCTTATTTTTTTACACAACCTCCCCAATCTTTGTCTATATATGTTTTCATTGAAAAATATGATTCTCTTGGATACCATAATCCCATATCTTTTGTTCCTTTCAAGTATCTAAAAATCACTTTTACTTCCATAACATGTCACTTGTTTGGTTCTTACTAAAATCTTGCTACCAAACATACAACATACATAATATATGGTATGGTATTCATTAGGTATAACAATCCTTCAATCATTGTTTTGTATTAAGTTGCATATTCTTTCAGTGAATTATCCTCCTTAGTTAACTTACAACGGGTAACAATGGCAGCACATGTTGGGATTAATGGGAAGTAGTACTGTGAGGGGAGGGGTGAATCAGTACCTCTAAAACATTTAACACTTTTTACCTTTCATTATTAGTAAACAATATTTATTGTATTACTGACCATATCTAATGTTCTTTCTTATGCATGTAGTATCAATTCATAAACTTAATTATATACAACATTCATAGAAACTTTTAGGAAAGTAATAGACACATAACACAAGATATGATATCACAGAAAACTCCTCTTAGGAAGTAAAAAGTGCGGTGGGGATGGCACCCCAAAAACCTCACTATCTGCAGAATGGAAGGGAGCTAACAAAGGCCTACAATTGATCACTTCTATTGATCTACCCTATTAGGAGTATTAATGTGGAGACCTATTAGGATCTACTATGTTAAAAAATTTAAGCAACACTAATGAAGTGTTCACTCAGTTAAGATATTCACAATAGGACTGTTAAGTCCATCTTCCTTGAAAGGATTTCTTAAGTGTACTACACTTGTTAGAATGAGTACAATATGTTTGACCTGACTGTATACAATCTATAATTTCTAATTATAGATCCATTAAAGCTCATAGTATATGAATATCACCTATAGTGATTGATTAATACCTTTTCCTGCTCGTCGGTAGCCTGTGTTATGTTCTCGAAACTTAATTGATCATTTTCTGTCCTTTTGCATGAATTCTCTTATCTGATCCTTAGATGCTCTTAGTGGATAAAATCATAATCAAACAACAACATGTTCACAATAGATTGAGCATCTATTTATACAAGTATTTGACCTATTCTAGAATCACACATTACAATGTTAACTCTAGATCCAAGGTATACAACTTGACCTTGATCCTTTAGTTTGCATGTTTTGAAATTGTTAAACTTATTAAAACAATAATAATTACATTGCTTTATCTGCACATAATGGATTTAAAACAAATCAAGAAGCTAAATATAAAAATTTAGTGATTTATCTGATGTGGAAAGTTAGATCCACTTTTTGTGGGATGTAACTAGCTGTCAATTCTTGATCATCGATGTGAACTAAAAGTCTGTTAGTGTTCCTTCATTGAATTGATTGTCAGGTTCCCTTCATCTGTTGGGTTCCTCTCTTTTCTATTTTGTTGAGTTGGATTGTTGGTTACTCGTCAGGTTCCTTTGTCCTTTTTTTCATTGAGTAACACTGAATAGTGTTTGTCAGGATGCTTTGTACTTGGCAGTATCGGTAACCTTGGTATCGGGTAGTGCTATTCCCTATCCGTCAGTATAGTATAAACTAATGGTGTATATCATTTTTTTTCTTTCATATAATAATGGAAAAATATAATGTCTTCAATCTCCCCCTTTGACATTAGTATCAAAAACTGATATGTGCATAATACTAAAGTGTTTAGTATGTACACCATGTATATATCCTTGTCATTATATGACTCCCCCTAACTATATTCATTGGTATAGTATAAGTATATGTACATGTATACTTGCCTCTGTACTATACATATCATTTATTTGTTTCATTTCCCCCTTCTTTTATTTATTTCCCCCTTCTTTTACTGATTGATTGTACATATCATTTCCCCATTTATTTGATACTCATGAAAAAAATGTACAACTTATAACCTATCAAAAATGTGACAAAAATGTGTAACTTACAATGTGTCAAGAATGTGGGAGTGGGTGTTATTGATATCTTTGAGCATTTTCTCCCATTTTTCTTTGAGGATTTCTAGTGACATGTGCTCTAGCTCAATTCATGGATGCATATCATAAATGTTGTCTAGGACATACATTTCTGGGGTGGAAATTAGTGCTCTTTCCTTTGTCATATGTTGTTGCAGTAGTGAGAGTGTCAGTAAGAGTTGAGCTTGGAGCTCATTTACCTCATCTTTGAACTTGGTTTCTACAATTTGGATGTCTTATCTCAGCTTTCGGGCTTGCTTTAGCTGCTCATTGTGCAATTTGATTTCTTCTTCATAGTTTGTGAGACTTTGTGCACTTGTTTGAAGATCAACATCTATCTGTGTTATCTTGTCGATAAAATCCTTTGTGATTTGATCTAATGTGCATAAATTTTTTATTAAGGTTATAGCTTCTAAAATTATTGGATCTACTATGCTAACCAATTCAAAAAGCTTTACCTTTTGTAATGCCACTTCTTGGCTTATCTTTTTAGCTAACATGAACTCATATTTTTGTTCAAGTATTTCTTCCATAGCCTTCTCAGCATCTATGTTTTGAGATGTGATTGCATCAGTTAGAACCACTAATTGATCAAGCGTGTGGGCTATTTGATCAACATCTATGTCAGGTACAATTTTTTGAAGTATTCCTTGTGCAACTTCAAGCACCTTAGCTTCCTTGGTGGCTTTTTTGAATTTGTCCAGCATGACTTTCCTTTCACAAAGTCATGCATACTTTGTCAATTTAGTTGGATCCAATGTCTAGGGATCACATACTAGAATCTCAATGATTTCATCCAGAGTAACTGGATTCTTATTCTTTCTCTTCTTCTTCCTTGAGATTTGTGTGGACGCAGATGTATGAACTACCATTGCTAGTTCATTTGTCTTCTCAGATGCGCTTGGTGAAGGCTTTGTAGATGAAGCTTCTTGTGTTTTCTGCTCAAGGTTCACCTGTTGGTTTGGTGAAGACATCTCTCCATCAACCTTGGGTGTTTCTACAAATTTCTCTTCTAATTTCTTCTCCTTCTCATCTATCTTTGCTTCTTCACTCTTTTCTTTCTGCTTGTCCTCTTCTACTTTTTGTGCTTATTCTTTACTTTGATCAGTAGACTTGTCTTTCTGATCATCTGTTACAGCTTTTTCAAAAATTTTATCCTTTGGTTCATTTGTTGCACGTATTTTGTCTCCTTATCACCCTTGTCCTTAGGTATGCTTGAATCTGTTGCATTAGATTCTGCATTACCTTCTAGCAGATTTATGGCCTTTATTAGCACTAGCATATTATCCTGAGTGCTGACCTGTGCTGCATCTTGATTTGTGTCCTGCTCATTGGTTTGGTCTTGTTCAACAGTGACATCTTCATCTTTTTATAGTTGATCGACAGGGTCCAGACCTAAGATGTGAGTAATTGAAGTGTCTGGCCATATTTCATCAGCAACATCCATGTCTTTATTTCTTTTTGTCTCCAATTCTTGTTGCTTGGTTTGATCCTTAAGAGATATAAATATTACATCATCTTCTTTCTGTGGATATTTATTTGAATCATAATGAGTGATGTCTTAAATGTCAAGATCATCCATAACTTTGTCTAAGTCAATGGGCTCATTATTATCTACATTATCCAAAGCAATGTGATTATGACTTTCCTTATCTTTCTCCTCCTCTACATGAGGTGTGTCAGTGAGAAGTAATTGATTGTCACCACTTGTTGACTCTGCAGGTAGATCTAGGAGTTGTCTCCATTTGGCCTTGGTCATGCTGTCCATCTCTTTAAACTTATCTTCTAGAAATTTGTAATCTCTAATCTTTGCTATAAATTTACTTGAGTTCTTTTTCATTATTTCTTTGATTTCTTCAATCTTTGATTCAGGAGGCATGAGTGTGACAAGTACCCTCTCCCTTGCTTCTTTTTCTGTATGTAGAACATATGACCATTATTGTGAAATTATGTTACCCATCTCTTTGGGTATTTGGCCTATAAATTCTACTGGTAGATATTTTAAGTTTACCATTGCCCTGATTATTGCATCTTGTATCTTGTTTTGGTCCTCTGGCTCAAGTGAATCCCATTTTCTGATTTTCCTATCAATCATTGTACTGGTAGTAAAAATTGACTCAGGAATTTCATCAATTTTTCTAGTGAGAAAAATTTTCTTACTTACATCAGGCTCATCCTCTTTGGAATCTTCAATGTTAGCTTTTCTCCTGACCATTCTTTTCCTCCTTTTTGTAGGTATTTGTTTCACAGTTTGTTTCTTTGTTTTCTGTTTCCTCTTATAGGTCCTCACTTGACCTTTCTTGAGAGGTGTAGTATATTTTTTTGTTTGGCTCCTTTTTCATGGTTTCTTTGTAGGAGGTGGAGGTGTATCAGACTCAGTTGCCTTAGAATCTATTTTTTTCTCATCTTTCCCTTCACTGATGGTACCCTGTTCATCGGTTTCCTTTGTTTGTTCTTTTTCCTCCTCATTAACCGATAGAATCTTTTCAAGATTCTTTACCATTTTGTTTTTCTTGTTTATATTCTTCTTGATTACTAGGCCTATTTTTATCTTACATTTAGCCTCTTCATATGTGCCAAACCTTGGTTGTTTGTTGTCAAGTGGCTCATTTATCAATGCATCAATTGCTTTGGTTGCTTGATCTATGTTAATCTGATAGTCAAGAGGTGCTAACCAAGTTGTTCTTGGTACAACTGGTTTAATGTGAGTGAAGTCTATGTCTACCATAAAACATATCTCATCCCTATGTTTTTCAATTAATTTTCAGGGATCCTCACTCTTTCTATCATCTTTTCCTTGAAGTCATGGAAGTATGTAGTCATCACTGAATCAAAATTGTCACCTAGTGACTTGATAAGGTCACTAATCTCTAATGTGACCAGTTTGGCAGTATCCCATTTCACTTTTCCATCTAAAGGAAAGTATTCTTGAAATAAAAATAATATACACATGATGAGTGAACCGAACTTACATGTGTTAGTATTTGAAGACCTGATTGTTGTCATATTTTCATCAAGTTGTTTCAATAGGATCTCACATAGATCCATCTGTATTCCCTTTGTCACTATCTTGTATGCTGTGCTTACTGCTATTGATGCAATTTTGTTTATCCTGCTTTCCTGGAAGATCTTTTACCCTATCACACATGCACCGAACCTCAGTTCATCATCAATGATGGTGTTCACCTTGAGATCTCTATCATCCCACGTAGCTTTTGTGAGTTTTTCAACTTCTAGCCGAGAGGGATACTTATGTGCCTTAGGCTTGTCGGTTATGGGGTATCCAGTTACAAAATGTATCACATCCTTAGTGATTTTCTTAGATTCATCTAACCACAACTTCTAGTCATGAATTTTGCTCCAAACTAACCTAATCTAGTCGATTTTGAAAACCCTTGGGAAATATAGGGTATTAGTTATCCCTTTCACTTGTAAATGCTTGTGTTATTCTTTTAGGTTTCTTTCTACATCACACAACTTCTTGTAAGCTTGGTCTATCTCCAGATCACCTATTTCAGCAATCTTGCAATGAATGTAGGACCTTACGTCCTCTATCAGTAAAACTCTAGGTGGAATTTTTGAAAATGCACCAGAATCATCGGGTTGTGATACAATATCTGAGCATATCTTATACTTGGGTTCAACATAGGTGTTGTTCTTTATTAGCTTAAAACAATATTCTTCTTATCATTCTTAATATTTACGGTTATTGAAGTGGTTGCCATCGTATTTCAAATTTAGGGCTTTCTTGAAAATAATAATAGAGTTATTTGTTGTGCTCGGTACTTACTTCAATCTGTGAGACTTATGAATGATCTGTTTAGAGTGCGCTGGATCGATTCGAGGTCACTCTGCTAAATTCTTTCTTTTCACTCTATTCTTGCTTTTCTCTTTCTTCTCAAATTGCGTGTGAGAATTGAAGTGCTCCTGTCAAGTATTTATAGAATTTTTCCCTAAGCCTGGCATAAATGCTCAATGACTCGTCAGGTCATGAAGATGGAGTTCATCGAGAAGACTCTCAATTAACATTGTCGGTGTTGACAAGATGCTTAGGATAGCTATTAATATTTTTTGCTTTCATCAATGAATATCGGTGTTGACTTTGCTTCCTTACTGACAGGTGTCGGGTTACATTAGCAACTTAGCCTTTTTATGTGTTGACCGATAATTCTCGCTAAGTGTAGAGAGCTCATCCTTTATGTTCACCGATGATTTTTGGTATGTGTTTACCGATGGGGATGTTTTATCATATTTGTAACAAGTAACATAATATGTATCTATATTCATGTATATTTTGACTATCTATCAATTTGTACAATGGAACTAATGCAAAATATGACTTGGTGTAGTGCAGTTCCATACTTACTTTTTCAACTTAAGTGGGGGTGGGGATGTCACCAGATCCATTGGATGGGGTGTCACCATTTGCATTGCTTGGTCCAGCTTCATCATTGCTTGAATATTTTCTCCACATTTTGTCTCTATCCCTCTGGATATCTTCAATGGTGTTTACATTGGGATATATGCTTGTCTTTGTCATTCGGTGTCTGCAGTCCTTTTTGAGATGACCAACTTTATGACAGTGTAAGCATTCCATTCCTAGGTTTGTCTAGCCTCTAGACCTTTTGGTCTCTGCTCTCATCCAGTTTGCACTAATGTGACCATATCTACCACATGCTATAAAATTTGTCCATCTACTACACTCCCATACATATTGATTACCGATTCTCTTTGGTTGATAGGGAGTTTCTTGACCTTTAGGCTTCCATGCTTGCCTTTTCTTTTCCCCGCATTTAGGACTTGTGAGCCCATTCATTTTGCATGTAGGACAATATTTTTCCATGTAGGTTTCCTTCTT
The DNA here is from genome assembly GCA_018584345.1 of Thuja plicata. NCBI lineage: Eukaryota > Viridiplantae > Streptophyta > Pinopsida > Cupressales > Cupressaceae > Thuja > Thuja plicata. The sequence continues at coordinate 1,120,686 of MU226686.1, forward strand.
TGGTTGATCCATTTTAGACTTACATTCATATGCTTTATGTCCTTTCTTGTTACATTTATAACAGAATCCTATGAATG
>MU226686.1:1120812-1134773 GCA_018584345.1 Thuja plicata
CTTTGGTTGATCCATTTTAGACTTACATTCATATGCTTTATGTCCTTTCTTGTTACATTTATAACAGAATCCTATGAATGAAGATGTAGATTTAGGAATACCTTTCATTTTTCCTCTACATACATTTTATGTGTGGCCTTTATTTCCATAGTGTTTGCATGTAATCTTTCTTGGTCTTGGATTTTCATAGACATTCTTTGGATTGGCTTGATTTGATGATTCTCCTTTTTCGGTAAAGCCTAGACCATTCTTGTTGTTGACTCTTCGTTATCCTTTGAGAAAATCATCCAATCTCTTATTTCTTTCTTCAACCTTTCTGATAATTTCATTATGTTGTTGCTGAATTCTAACCTCATGCTTTATTTTTTCATTCTCTTCTATAAGTTCTATATTCATTTTGTTTGCTTCTTGACTCATAAGAATAATCTGATTTGTAATCTCATGGTGATGCTCTGGTGCTAGGCACCTTCCTATTTGATGTTTTGGTGCTGTTTAGGGTTTGATTAGGTGTTTGTGTGTGTGTGTTGGAATAATTTCCAAGGGGTTGGATGCAATGAAAATTTAACTTCATGTTTGTAAGAGCCTTAGTGCTCATTAGGTGATTTAGGGTCAATTTGGGTTAAATTTGCAAAAAATTTGATGACATTAAGTTTTGCCATTAGTACACTTAGTGAAAAATATTGACAAAGACCATCAGTATAGCTACCCAATGAATAGAGTATGAAGCCAACCGATGTACAAAAGAGAGGATACCTGACGAGGTAAAAAGTGCTAAGTATGGAATTGCCCGACGAACACTGACAAGTGTTGTAATGACAAAGTAAATAGGACATCACCGATGGGTCAATGACATAACACAAAAATCATCACCGACGATAAAGTTTTGAGAACAAAACTAACAAAGTAGAAAAGGCATACCCGAAGAACAGTTCAAGAAAGGAACACCGTTGGAGAAGAAAACTAACAGACTGATAGAGTAGCCTGACCATCATAACCATGAGTCAGTTAGAGAACCCGCAAATAGTGGATCTAACTTTTACACGTCAGATAAAGCATTGTAATTCTATTTATAGAGTTTTAATTTGTTTTAAATCATTACTTGAGAGTCAAGAAAGCAAAATGTAAATGTTTTAAAGAATCCCAATGGATCTAAAACATATCTAAATAAAGATCAAGGTCAAGTTGTAAACCTTGGATCTAGAGTTAACTTGCGAAGTGTGAATCAAGAATAGAGAGAAAATCTAGTATAAATAGATGTTCAATCAATTGTGAATTATGGATTCATTGTTGTTTATAGCCATGAAGACCATCTAAGGATCAGAAGGAAGAATTCATGCAAAGTTCAGAAAAATATTATATCTAGTTATCAAGAACACACAGAGGCTACCGATGTGCAGAGAACAGTATTATTCAATCATGAAAATATTATTACTCATACATAGGAAGCTTTATTGGATCTGTTATCAGCAATTAGAGATTGCATACATCATCAGATCAAAGACTTATGTAGTTGCATTCTAACAAGTGCATCACATCTAAAATCCTTTTGTAGAAGGTGGACTTAACAGTTCTTTACAAATCTCTTAAGAGAGTGCACACTTAATAGTGTTTCTAAAGCTTCAAATGAAGTAGATCTTAACAGGTCTCCACTATAATACTCCTAACAGGGTAGGTCATCAGAAGTTACCAATTGTAAGCCTTTACTAGCCCCTTCTTATCTACAGATAGTGAAGTCTTGTGGGTAACAATCCCCACCGCAATTTTTACTTCCTAACAGGAGTTTTCTGTGATATCATATCTTGTGTTATGTGTTATCTATTTTCATAAATGTTTCTTGTATGGTTACATATTAAAGAACTTATGTTATGATTGCATATGCATAAAGAAATATGAATAGTTAGACAAGAGAATTTACAAACTGATGACTAAGGGTTAATGGGCTAACCAAGAAAATTTTTAGAGGTACTAATTCACCCCCTTCCCTCTCAGTACTACATTCACAATATAATTTCAACAATTGGTATCAGAGCTAAGTCTCTTTCTTGAAAAGATTAAAGACTTAAGAGAAAAGATCAGAGCAATGGAAAAGTACAGACTAGATAAGACTATTGAGAATGAGCAAATACAGATGCAGATAAACTATGAGTAGTATAAAGAGGCGAGAATCAACTTGAGAAAACTTCTTGATGAAAGAAAGATTATGGAAACTAGGCTGAATGAGAAGGACTACAAAGAATCAGAAATACAAGATTACTTTGGTTCAACAAAATCAACATCAAGTAAAGCATCAGACCAATCAGATGAAAAGATCACAAGTCTACATGAGGCCAATCAACATCTAACTGAGAAATTGAGAATGTTCCAAATCAGTCAAGAGAATCAAATGGTGAAAATAACTGATGTCATGAATGATGCAAGAAAAGATGAAAATGAAAGAACACTATCCATTGATGATAGGAGGAAAATAATAGAGAAGCTTCAAGAGAAAGAATAAAAAATTCAAAGACTTACTGAGCATCACCATGAGATTACCATTCAGATTATTCTTATGCGTCAAGAGGAAAACATACTAAATACATAACTAATTGAAAGAATATAGTCTATTGGTGAGCTAAGAGAAGAGAATGAAAAATTGAAGCATAAAATCAAAGTCCAGAATCAACACAATGAATCGATCCAGAAAGCTGAAGATAGCAACAAAAGGATGGATGATTTTCTTGATGGATAGAGAAGAGTCAACAACTACACAAGATTAGGGTACAATGAGAATGGTGAATCTTCTAATCAACCAGATCAAAGGAATACTTTCACAACCCCAAGATCCAAGAAGACGTCATGCAATCACTATGAAAAACCCAGCCACACCTCAAACATTTGCAGAAGCAAAATGAAAGGTATTCCTCAAGCACAATCTAATTTCATTGGTAATTGTTATAAATGTCAAAAGAAAGGACACAAGGCACATGAACGCAGATCCAAAGTGACAAATCCAAAAAGGAAAACCTACATGGACAAGTAATGTCCTACCTGCAAGATGAATGGGCATACACATGAGGAGTGCTAGAAAAAGAACAACAAGGCCTAGACACCAAAGAAAAATGATAATAGCTAAAAACCAACCAGATTCAGTACCTCATATGTTTGGGACTATAACACACGGGTAAACTACACAGCATGTGGAAGGTATGGTCATATTGCTGCCAACTATTTGAGAAAGTGGACTAGAAGGTCAAGAGGTTGGACCAATCTAGGTATGGTGTGTTTGCATTGTCATAAGGTTGGACATGTGATAAAATATTGCAAAGATCGGCTAACAGATACAAGTACTCATCCCAATGGAAATACCATTTATGACATCAAGAGAATGAGAAACAAGATATGGATAAAATCCACAAACACTAAAGGTGCTGGAACAAGAAATATAAATGATGACACCCTATCCAATGGATCTGGTGGCATCACTACATCCAACTAAAATGCACATGTAAGTATGGAACTGCATTGTGAAAAGTTATATATATGCATCAGTTCCATTACATATTGATCATATAGAAAAATTAGCATTATTCAAGATGTACCATATTGTCACTTGTAAAATATTGTTGAAAATCAACCATCGGTTATTGGGTACAAACCTGCATCGGTGAACAGACACTGAAAATTTAGCACTACTTACTGGAATGTATCGGTCATTACACAAATGCCAAGTTGCTAAATGTAAACTGATGGACATCTGGAGGCAACAAAAGCTGTCTTCACCACTTTACCGACCATCATCGGTGAAGTCACAAAAGCTGCTAGCAACCCCAAAAATTTTGCATAGACACCAAAGATGTTATGAATGCCTCTACCGATGAACTCAGTCTTTGTATATCGATGAGTTGGTGAGCATTAATGACAACTTAGGGCACAAAAGTTATAAAAGCCCAATGGGTGAACTCATTTTTGCACCCATGATTTTTGAGTAGAGAAAAGCGGTTAAGGAGAAAATTGAAGAGTGACCTTAGAAAATACTCAATACTTCTCAGAGGATTCTCACAAGCAATCACATAGATTCAGTAAGTAACCACATTCACCAACCGCACTGTTTGATTTACAAAAAACCCTAAATTTCTACAATGTGATGGCATAAACTTCTAGAGTTAAAAAGATTAAGGAAGATAAGAAGAAAATGTTCAAACTTGTCAGCAGGGGCTCTTGTGTTGAACCCAAATGCAAGTTGCACCTAGAAATAGCATCACAACCTGATGATTCCAAAGCATTCTTAAGAATCCCACCTAGGGTTTTGCTGGTAGAGGATGTAAGTTCCTATATACAATGTAAGATCTCAAAAATAGGGGATATAGACCTAGATAATGCCTATAGGGCACTATGTGATGAAGCTGGAAGCCTCAAAGAAGAGCACAACCATCTGGAAGTGAAAGGACTCACCTATGCACTGCATTTTCCCAAAGTTTTCAAAACAAAATGGATAAAGAATAGAGTGATCTAGAAGGCCCCAAAGATACTGATATTGTAGATGAAGTATGGCTAGATACTACTCTTGATGACACTCAAAGTGAAGAGAGTCAAAATCCACCATGTCTAATTCAAGTTGTCTTGAGTAAAGATGAAGAAGTTACCAAGGATGACTTGACAATAAAAGGTAATTTAGCTGATGATATAAATGATGAATCATGGTTAGACAACATTTTCAATGACACTACAGGAAAATACCCTACAGTAGAAGTACAAAAAGATGAAAATATAGATATTACACAGGGCAATACTGATGGAGAGGATTCAACTATTGACACTGCAATAGTCAATACACTAACAAACATGAATATATTAATTGATGCTATTGATATTGAATCGAGTCAGGACAAATCATCTAAGAAAATAGATGATATACCCAAGGACATGGGAAATGATGAAAACAAAGATGCATCCAATACTCAAAAGGATACAGATACAAAAATGAAAGATGCAACTAACACTCAGCAGGAAGTGTCTAATGAAAAGAACAAAGAAGTAGATAACAAAACAAAGGATACATTGAGAAAGGGTGAAGAAAAAGATAAGAGTGAAGAAGTAAAGTAGGATGAAAGAATTAAGAAAAAAGAAGATATATCTATTGATACACCTAAGGCCAATGAGGAGACATCTTTACAAAACCAGCTGATGGACTCAGAACATAAACAATAGGACACTTCATCTTCTCGACCCTCACCTACCAAGTCAACCCAATCTCAAGGCTTACACATGGTAGTACATCACTCTACTACCCAGCCAAAGAAGAAGAAGAAGAAAGCATTGACAAAAGATATCTTGGCTGTCACAATGGATGAAGTAATAGAAGTCCCAAATTGGGATATTACTACTTTGGATACAGATAAACTTCAAGATTTTGGAGTTCTATGTCAAAGGAAAGTCATTCAGAAGAAAATGATACAGGAACATAGGGAAGAAATGGAACTTGAAAAGGCAAGAGACATTCTACAACAACTTGTTTCTGAGGTGAAACTTGAACAAAATTCTACAGTTAAGGAGAAAATAGTTGTTCTTACCGACGCCATCACAAACCAGAATCTAGATGCAGAACAAGAAATGGAAGAACAAGTAGAGAAAAGGTATTAATATAAGTTAATTGACAAGATCAGCCAAGAAGTGGCAGTGAACAAGGTAAATCTCTCTGAACTAACTGATCAATTAGAGCCAATGATTTCTGAGGAAATTAACTTAGTTCAAAAGATGTGCACACTTGAAAAGTTTACAAAAGAAAATAGTGACAAGTTAGCATAAATAGGTTCTAATGTTACAACTAGTGCACAAAGCCTAACCTCAAATGTAGACAGTATCAAGGCACATCATGAAAAAGTCATTGAGGCTAACAGGCTAAGGCAAGAAATATGGGATACAAAAACACAATTAAGAGGTGAGATTACCAAACTATAGGCACACATCTTGCTTAATCTTACTATTCTACAACAGCATATTTCTGAAGCAAGAAACTTAATTGCAACCCCAAAGATGTCTGTAGTAGACAACATCTATGATATACATGTAAGGATATCACTTGAGCACATGGCTCTAGAAATGCTGAAGGATAAATGGGAAAAGATGATGGAGGAGATCAAGTCCTCACATTCCCATGTTTTTGACAAGATGTAAGTACCTTTTCCTTTATTATCAAAAAAGGAGGAAAATAAATGTATGTATATTGTATGTACAGAAGGAATAGATATGTAAAGATAGTTATGTACAATATATAAAAAAAGGGGGAAGAAAAGTACATAAGGAAATGTATATATACTTACACTTACCAGCATATACATAGGGGGAGTCATTCAAATGACTAAGGAAGAAGTAAAAATAGGTGTACATACTAATACATTCAGTATGTTGCACATATCATGTTTTTGATACTAATGTCAAAGGGGGGAGATTGATGACATTAAGTTTTGCCATTAGTACACTTAGTGAAAATCATTGACAGAGACCATCAATATAGCTACCTAACGGACATAGTATGTAGCTAACCAATGCATAGAAGAAAGGATACCCAACAAGGTAAAAAGTGCTAAGTATGGAATTTCCCGACGAACACTGACAAGTGTTGTACCGATGAAGTAAACATGACATCACCGACGGGTCAATGACATAGCACAAAGATCATCACCGACAATAAAGTATTGAGAACAAAACTGACAGAGTAGAAAAGGCATACCCGACAAACAGTTCAAGAAAGGAACACCAACAAAGAAGAAAACTGACAGAATGACAGAGCAGCTCGACCATCAGAACCGACAGTCAGTTAGAGAACCCACAAATAGTGGATCTGACTTTTACACATCAGATAAAGCATTTTAACTCTATTTATAGAGTTTTAATTTGTTTTAAATAATTACTTGAGGGTCAAGCAAGCATAATGTAAATTTTTTAAAGCATCCTAATAGATCTAAAACATATCTAACTAAAGATCAAGGTTAAGTTGTAAACCTTGGATCTAGAGTTAACTTGCGAAGCGTGAATCAAGAATAGAGCTAAAATCTAGTATAAATAGATGTTTAATCAATTATGGATTCATTGTTATTGATAGCCACAAAGAGAATCTAAGGATCAGAAGACATAATTCATGCAAAGTTCAGAAAAAGATTATATCTAGTTATCAAGAACACACAGAGGCTACCGGTGTGTAGAGAAAGGTATTATTCAATCATGAAAAGATGATTACTCATACATAGGAAGCCTTATTGGATCTGTTATTAGCAATTAGAGATTGCATACATCATCAGATCAAAGACTTATGTAGTTGCATTATAACAAGTGCATCACATCTAAAATCCTTTTGTAGAAGGTGGACTTAACAATTCTTTACAAATATCTTAACAGAGTGCACACTTAATAGTGTTGCTAAAGCTTCAAACAAAGTAGATCTTAACAGGTCTCCACTGTAATACTCCTAATAAGCTAGGTCATCAGAAGTGACCAATTATAAGCCTTTACCAATCCCTTCTTATCTGTAGATAGTGATGTCTTGTGGGTAACAATCCCCACTGCAGTTTTTACTTCGTAACAAGAGTTTTCTGCTATATCATATCTTGTGTTATGTGTTATCTATTTTCATAAATGTTTATTGTATGGTTACATATTAAAGAACTTATGTTATGATTGCATATGCATAAAGAAATATGAACAGTTACATAAGAGAATTTACAAACTGATGACTAAGGGTTAATGGGCTAACCAAGAAATTTTTTAGAGGTACTGATTCACCCCTCCCCTCTCAGTACTACATTCACAATATAATTCCAAAAAAATTGATATTTTAATGCAATATGGGTTTGAGGGGTGTTTTAGGACCCTAGATATCATATCTATGGTCATCAAATTCAAACTCACCCATCGAGTTGACAAGGAAAGTCAAAATGCACAAAGTGAAAAAAGTTGCTAGCAACTTTGAAAGTTGCTCGAGCAACTTTTGCAATAAATTGCAAAATGCAGTTAGAACTTTTGTAACTACCCCATGCTCGGTATATGAGAATGGATTCAATTTTTAGAGGAGGTTAATGAAATTTTGGGTTGCAACAATTTTTTTTGGTATTCTTGTACGGATGACTGTAACTGGTTTCTAGTATAAAGTATTATTTCTTTGCTACTGTACGACTGTGTACAGATTGGGACAGAAGATTGTGTCCCATGGAGATGGACTGATTTCCATCATCTTTCATATGCATTAGATAGTTTTCTTTGAAGTTCATTAGGTGTAAAGATACAAGTGTTTGAAGGTCATTGGTTTATAAGTTACAGTACAGTGTTGTTTAGATAGAAATGACTCTACCCTAAAATCCCACCTGTAGAATTGACTGAAACCATGGGGGAAGTAGGGTTAGAGTCTGTAGATAGGGTTTTGGTTTCTTTTTTATAGTTTCAATGAATTTCCTAGGCCAATTAAGAAGCCCTATGGCTGACTGGTGAATCTAGGTGAGCCAGGACATGGAGAAGAAAGAATTTGTTCGAGCACTAATGACCTTTTGGAAAAGACTTAGTGGCATTTTTAGATGACCTAGATATTATCATAAAAGGATTCAAAGGTGGAAGGAGGTGAATCCAAAGTTGGAGATAATTTTAACAATTGTTTATGCTGACTGGTCAAGAGGCCTAATTAATAGGCTAAAATCTAGGGCCTGCAAGAAACTAGGGTTATGGGTGCTTTCAAATGTTAGGGTTTTGATTCTAATAGTGTTGGTTGATACCTTGAATATTTTCAAGGTCTTGTGTGGGGTCATTTGGGGATTTTTGGAGTAACAGCCCTAAAAATTTGAAAATAGACCTACTAGGAATTAGGCAATTAGGCTTCTTATCGGAACATTGACCAATTGGATGTGTAAAGGGTCTTGAATTATTGGGAAGAGTTTAGAATGACCTAGGATGGGTCAAGAAGACTGATAGGTGTCTTGGTAGATGTGTGGGAAGATTCTAAGCATAGGGTTGGCATTCTAGGATGAGTTCTAGTGAAGAAAACTAGGCATTTGGTGAACTAGTTGGACTAGTTAAGCCTAGAAACTTTGGAATCTTCAAAAGAACAACTATACCTTGGAGGAGAAGTTGGTAGTGAGGGTCTTGGAGATCCTAATTGAAGGAAGATTCAACAGGGAACAACCATTGGATGGTTGGGATAGACAAAGAAGAATCTTGGTGTGAGGAAAAGCTCTAGAGTACCAAACCCTCTACATCAGAGTGATATCAGAGCCAAAATATCTTGAAGATTGTGTATGTCTAAAGTGGAAGATAGTCAAGAGGTATACAACATGCCTCCTAAGGAAATGAGTAGAGATTCCATAGTGGAATTGGTTCAGGGCCTCTTGGAGAAGGCTAGTGTGTCCGAGGCAAAGGGCAAAAAGAAGATCACTGAATGGGGAGATGAGAGTGATGGAGATGCTGAAAGTCAGACAAAGGAGTCATCCAATAAGGGTAAAGAACCTAAGATGGAAAAATAACAAAAGGTATTCTTAGATTCCTTTAAGTCCCTTAACAAGGATAGTATGGAACACATACCATATTATTGTGGCAGCCTGAATTGTGAAGAGTTGTTGGATTGGCTTGAAGCCATTGACAACCAATTTGATTACAAATAAATGTCAGAGGAGAAGAGGGTCATTTATGCTAAGGCTAGACTCAAAGGATCTGCATTGGTGTGGTGGAACATGTAACACCCCAAAATTGGTACCTAATAATCCTAATCAATTTTCGTGCACTCCTTCAGTTTCTCATCTTCGAAGTCCTATTGTACTAGGCAAATTATTCTCCTAATTGACTTTAATTGACTTAGTTTCAAAAGTAGAAAACCCAAATTTGCATAAATCTGACATTACATTTAATTCCTAATTTCTTAATTATTATTAGCTAAAATCCCTATGATTAATTGATTTAATCCTAAAGTCCTAAGTGCTTTAAATTAAATCAATTCTGCCCCCTTTAGCTAATATACATAAAAGGAATTCAAAGGTTATTTAATTATTGAGTGAATTATCCTCAAATAAGGAATTCCATAATTCCATGTGAAAGGACACTTATGTGGCAATAATTCATTCTTTTATTTAAATAATCTTTGCTTATTTGCCTCAAATGGAGAATGAAGAGAAGACTGTTTCTTTTCAAGAAACTCTTCATCCTCTTTCCATGGTTTTCTATAAATTGGACTTCTTTTCTTCATTAGAGGATGAATTTTGGAGAGCATCAATATTATAGGCAATTTGCATTTGATTTCTTTCATGTTTCAGGTTTAATTTTGCATAATTAGGCTAAGATTTCAATTGGAATTAAAGATATATGCTTTCATTTAAGATTCACTTCCATATCTAATATTTCAATTTGATGTTCTCAAGCTTTCATAGATTACAAGAAATTCAATTCTAGTTTAAGAGAAAATTCCTTTCATAGATTACAAGCTTTTCATTTCTAGACTAAGAGTATTTGCTTTTTGCTAGTTTAATTGCATTTTACTTCCATAGAGTAGTTGCAAATCATTCTTAGAGTAGTGCAATTCAATTTCTTAGTTTAATTGCATCTCTTTACATAGACTAGTTGCATATTTCTCATAGAATAATGGCAATTATTATCTTCTTGCATTCTTAAATCCTCCATGTTAGCAATGGTCAGGTTGTTAGCTCTCATTCTGAGGGTAAAACTCAACATCCACATCTAATTAGGGGGCAACAGGTCGCCTCAATCAAATTTGCAGAACAAACAATTCATGTTTGTCTTTGTGAATTAAGCGATTGTGTCAGGACTATGTTGTGTTTGTGTTCAATTCAGAGGTCCAAATTCAGCATACAACATTTTGGTGCCCACCGTGGGGCAGAAAAAACAATTTCTGGCCTCATTTTTAAATCTGTTCACTGTGTTTTTCAAACTTTGTCATACGTCCGTACTGCACTGGTATGGATTCTCGCACAAAGTTTTGCGTCGAGCCACACGAAGATTTGCTTTTGTAGCACTTTCTCGTGTGAAGAAATATCTTTCTCATGCGCGTAGAAGCACTTGTTCGCACGCATCAAAGTACTTTCTCACGCAAACTTTTATAGACAGGCATTTAAAATTCAAAATTTTTAATCTGTTATTTCTCTGATCTGACTTCTATTTTCTGCTCTGATTTTTTGGTTTCTCATTTTCTGCTGCAGCATAACAGTGGTTTGCAGGTTCTCTTATCAAATATTTAAACATTCTAATGGTTTACTTCTAGGACGATAGCCACAGACATTATTAAAACATCATGTTTGTTTACTGTTTTTCATTCACATAGTCTAAATAGGGCTTTGTTAAAATTTTGTAAGGATCTCGATAGCAAAGTAGGGCAATAGGCTCTTCACTACATGGAAGTGATTCCCATGGATGAATCTAAAACCTAGATGTTGCTAGCATGATGGATACTTGGGGAAGCAAAGCAAGATAAGTGAATCTTTAGCACTTCTACTTGTTAGGGGATTATGCTCTTCTCTCTTTGAGAGAATCAGAAACCCAAAGACTTGTGGATTTGGTGGAGTGAAAATATCTTGGTGATGAATATGCTTGATGTATTTGGGTGAGGTGCAAGGGTAGAGAAGTATTCTCTTCTCTCATTGAGAGAATCAGAAAATAAAACCCTTGAATCCAAACCAAGTTGAGTCACCTTTAGAGGGCCTGCCGGAAGTTGAACCTCTGGGAACGACCCAAGTGAGTACACACCTTTCACCAGTGATTCCAACTCACTCTAATAAAGTCTTCTTTGTTGTAGTCCAAATAATCCAAAGCCATAGTAACTTCTTTCTCATTGATTTCAACTATCATCATGAGAAAGCCTTGTTTGTCATACTGAGCGGTGCCGCTCCCAGCCTTGCTTGCAAGGGTGTGTGACTTACAAGTGTTGCTATGGCTGTGAGGCCCTAGCTTTGTATCAGAGGCACCAGAGGTTATTGTGAATGGAAGCCTATTAAACACTCTGTTAGTTAGATGCCTACCCAGTTCACCTCCGAAAGGAGGCATAATCTATGCGCAGGGAGAGGGAAGAATCTCTCCCCTAGATTCTCGACATAGGTATGCACCTAGATGTTTGAAGTGGTATATGACACTAGCCCTTGTTTAAGGGTTTCCTTTGAACATATATACTTAGTCCCTGGAAACACCAAAAACATGGGTGCTCTTTCAAGGGTGACACTACTGTGTGAGGTGAACTCATACGCATAAGACAACGGGGCACAGATTTTGTCTTCTCAACCAATTTTCTTTGTAGGGATAATTAAGTGTTTGTTCTTGAGTCTTAAACTATCTATTCTATCATTCAAACAAAGACTCCCATGTTTCTACCGAGTTTCTTTGTCCTTGGTGGAATTGTTTTCGACTACTATTTGCATCACTACCTGATTGAAACTTTGTGTTTTTAAATGAATGCTTGTCACCTTGAAACAAAGATTGCTGAATTATATCATCTTAAAATTATCCTAAGCCTAGATATCTTGTTAGAGAATAGTTCTCATTGTCTCTCGAAACCTGGTCTTTACCTTGAAACTAAGTTTGTGTATATGCCTTATATGCCTCTTGTCTGGATTTGATTGCTTGTTCCTTCATTGTCTGTGGACTAAAACTAGTTGTTTCGAGTTGTAAACTGACTGATTCATACTCAAACTTGTCTTGTCTCTTTGTCTCCATCCTGTTTCTTATGTTTTGTACCTTGCGACATGATAGTCATATCTCGGCTGTTCTAGCCATACTTCTGACGATTCATGTTGGTGCATCTCATAGCTTGGCTATTCTAGCCTATTACCTTGTCTTTTTTGATACCTTTAGAGACAGAGTTCGAAGTCAGATCTTAATTTTGCTCTCGTGTTAGCTTCATCTATGCCTATTATGACTAGGAGTGGTAATATCTTTCCTATACGCAGTTCTGAAATAGTTAAAAGTAAACCTAGCAATCAAGGAAAAGCTCATTCTGAACTTGTTATTCAAGTGGATAATCAAGAGGGATCATCACGTTCCTCTCCCCCATTCAGTGCGGACCCAATTCTAAATCTAAAGCTAGTGCTTCAGTTTTGTTCTAATCCGTTGTTTCAAGATCAACATCATCCATTTATCTCGAAGAAACCACCTGTTTGGGTTGATCCTATTAACAACCCTCGCTGCCTTAGTGATCCTTTTTCATAGTTCAATCCTTTTGATTCACCAAAGAGAACATCAGCTATGAGTTCTCACTCTCATACTAAAGGAATGCATATGGAACAATCTCATGTTAACGATATGACATCTCCTTTTGATTACACACAAGGTCAAGACCAATCTCAACATGAACAAGGTCAAGAGCAACACCAGGGTCAAGACCAAACTCAAAGTATTTATGAAATTCTTGGCAATGATGATGACCCTATCACTCAGAATGATATAGACGTAGCAAAGTATAATAAATCTCTTATCAAAATGATGGAGATAATCCTTGTGAAAGACAAAGAAAAATATTTCCTAGATTTAGCAAATAAAGGAGTTAAATTACCCGCGAACTTCCAAGTGGATACACTTTTCGCTAAAGAAGAGGAAACTAAATATTCTAAGTTGCATAAGATAATTCACAAAATACAAGGACAACTTAGTCAACTTATGAAAGATAAGGACAAACCTACACAACAGTTCACAATGGAAAGTATATGTCTTTTTCTATTTGATAAGAGTGTTGTTATGAAACCTTTTCCCAAAGGTGTAAAACTCCCAAAATACGACAAGTATCTAGGTACCTCTGATCCCCAGGATCATTTAAGAGAATTTGGTGCCTTGTTAATGGAGTTTATGCATGATCATACGTATTTGATGCATTTTTTCCATGAATTTTAGGTGGGCCCACTATGGAATGGTTCTCACGATTGCCCACTGGCATCAAAACTTTTGACGAAATTGCTAATATTTTTATGCAACACTATTCTCATAATGTTCAACATCCTGTTAACATAAGGGAT
>MU226686.1:1137020-1147806 GCA_018584345.1 Thuja plicata
GGTCAAAAGACAAAAGATACCACTGGGTTAGGTTTCAAAAAGGTTTTGTTTCATCTAGGAATCAATAAATTTGTGCCAAAAGTAGAGCCTACACCAGAACCTAAAAGTACAACTGTAGCTGACACTACACAAGACAGCTCAGATGAGGATTGTTTTCCTTATCCCATCCCTCTAGACCTGGCAGCATTCTTTGTTGAGTTAGATAAATTTGTGCCACCTACCTATACTGCAAAAATAGATAGTGATTCTGATCAAACTACTCAATGTGAGACGCTCACTTATGAGCAATGGAAAGAATTACAAGACCCTAACTTGAAAGGAGAAAGGTATATACCACTAGGCATTCGAGAATGGTGGACACAAGAACAGACTCATATTACAAGAAATCAAAAACCTTCATGGTGCAAGCACCCAAGTCAGAGTTCAGATACAGACTCTCATGAGTATGAGTTTGATAGTTTTTCAGTAGGATCTTGCAAAAGACCTCTCGACATGAGTGAGGAGTCTAGTGAAAATCCCAATGAGTCCAAGTCTATAGGTGTTGACATGTCTTCTACTTTGGTCATTAGAGATCAAAAGGATTCAAACACACCTTTGAATGAGATTGGTCTAGATCCCCTCTTTCTAGTTAATGCTTTTGATGATGACTATACTATGGATGCACTTGAACCTGTCACATCCCTTTCCCTCCAACACCCTGAATTAATAAACTAGAATTCCTCTTCTTCATCCAGTGAAGTCCTTACATTCCAGAAAAATTACACCTTAGCCTGCTACCTTCATGCTATTAAGCCCATGATGTCCTCCACTAGTGAAGAAAGTGTCAACATGACCAAGGCTGACATCAAGTACCTTAGTTAGAGAATTAAAAGAAGAAAGAATAAGCGCTCTGATGGTGAAAACCACATTGTGGCAGTATCAGAGCCAAAAAAAGTAAAAAGAAAAGACGTACCCAAAGGTGAAAACCTCTCTGAGGTGCCTGAGGGTGAGGTACTTGATGTGCTTTCGAGTCACTTTTAGGAATGCTCATCAGTGTTAATTGAACCTACTCAGCCAATAAATCTGGGAATAGAATAACATCCACATATCATTCATGTGGCCAAGTCATTATCTTCAGAGGAACTTAAGGAATTTACAGAGTTTTTGCAAGAAAAAAAGGTAAATTGTGCATGGACATATTCTAACATGCTGGGAGTGGATCATGATCTCATTATGCATCACTTATCAATATCACCAGGTGTGAAACTTGTCAAACAAAAACTTAGAAAGATGCATCTGCATGTAGCTTTATTGATCAAGGCATAATTGGAAAAACTTCTGAAAGCTGGGTTCATCCGAGTGATTGATTATGCAGAGTGGATTTCTAATATAGTCCCAGTAACCAAACATGACAAATCTATTAGGGTCTGCATGGACTTTAGAGATTTAAATTTGGCATGCTTGAAAGATGATTTTCCACTCCCCAATATTGACATGATCCTGGATATGAAAGCAGGATATGAGATGTATTCCTTAATGGATGGATTTTCTGGCTATAATCATATCAAAATTGCACAGGAAGACCAAGAGAAAATAGCTTTTACTTGTGCATGGGGTACATTTTGTTGGAATGTTATGCCCTTTGGTTTAAAGAATGTTGGGGCTACTTATCAAAGAGCTGTTACTATAATATTTCATGACATGATGCATAGGACAATGGAGGACTACGTGGATGATACACTTGCCAAGAGTATGGATAGAAAAACACATCTCATAGATTTAGGTCCTATACTAGATCGTATGGAGAAATTCTGGTTGCACCTAAACCCTAAGAAATGTGCATTTGGGGTTACTTTTGGAAAATTAATTGGCTACATTATTTTGGCAAAAGGAATTGAGGTGGATCCAAAAAAGGTACAAGCTATAATGGAAATTCCACCACCCCATAATATCAGACAAATCAGGGGTCTTCAAAGTCGATTTCAATCTATCAGGCAGTTTATCTCACAATTAGTTGACAAGTCACAACCTTTCACCAAAACCCTGCATAAAGATGTGACTTATGACTGGAACAAAGAGTGTGAACAAGGGTTTCAACAAATTAAACAATATCTAGCTAATCTACCCATACTGATGCCCCCCATTTAGGGGAAGCCTTTGATCCTGTATATCTCAGCAATAGAAACATCCTTGGGTAATCTATTGGCCCAAGAAGATCCAAATCATAAAGAAAGAGTCATTTACTACATCAGCAGAACATTAGTCTCTTACGAAATGAATTATTTAGTAATTGAGAAGGCTTGTTTAGCAGTGGTGTTTGCTTCCTAGAAGCTACGACACTACATGTTGGCTCACACTACAAGGTTGATTGCAAAGATTGATCCATTGAAATACTTACTCAGTAAAGCTACCCTCACATGTAGACTAGCTAAATGGGTCATGCTCCTTAGTGAGTTTGATATTGTATATGTTGAGAGAATAGCTATTAAAGGATAGGCGAATGTAGATCGATTGGCTGAAGCACCTCTTATAGATCACAAACCATTAAATATGGAACTCTCAGATGAGTCCATTATGCTTCTCACACATCAAACATGGACAATGTTCTTTGATGGTTCGTTCACCCAATAGGGGTCAGGAGCTGGAATTTTGTTTATCACACCGCAGCGATATTCTTTACCAAAGGCATATAAAATGATGTTCCCTTGTACCAATGGACTCCACCGAGTATGAAGCCATGGTCAATGGACTCAAGATTTCTATTGAATGGCGAGTGGATGAACTAAAAGTCTTTGGACACTCACAACTAGTTATCAATCAGGTCAACAATACTTATCAAACCAAAGATGAAAAGTTGGTACCCTATAAAAGGATGGTTGATAGCCCTAAGAATTATTTTGCACATGTCACTTTTTAGAAAATTCCCTGGGTAGATAATAAAGCAGCTGATGCTATGGCTACTTTGGCCTCTATGTTGCAAATGCCAGAGAATGATTTCAGACACGAATTCCTAGTGGAGACATTATACTACCCTGCCTATGACTCTCCTGACTCCCAGATGATCTGTTCAGTAATTGGACATGATTCATCTCATTACCACCACATATACTCCTATCTCCATGACCAAACTATTCTTGACACATATACTAGAAATGAAAAATTCCATCTAATCCGCAGTGCTTCACGGTACGTCATCGTAGCGAATGACTTGTATAGATAGGGTCTAGACGGTACCCTTAGGTGTCTAGAACCTGATGATTCTAAATGTGCATTAAAAGAGGTACATGAAGGCATTTGTGGTTCTCACTCAAATGGCCTGACACTAGCTCGTAAGCTTATTAGAGCTGGTTATTATTGGCCTGATATGGAGAAGGAAGCTACATAGTTTTCCAAATCTTGTAAGCAATGTCAACTTCATGGAAACTTGATTCATGCTCCAGCTAAGGAACTCATTCCTTTGATCACCTTTTGGCCATTTCAACAGTGGGCTTTTGACTTAGTAGGTCAGATATATCCGTCTTCCTTAAGAGGACACAAGTACATCATCACTGCTATAGATTATTTTATTAAATGGGTTGAGGCAGTGCCTCTTAGTGTAGCTGATGGAAAATTCATAGCTTTGTTTATCTTAAACTACATTATTTGTAGATATGGTGTACCTTCCTCTTTTATCACCGATAATGGGGGACAATTCAAGAATAAAGATCTGACAAATTTATGTTCTAAGTTTAATATCATCCAACATTGGTCTTCTATTTATTACCCCCAAGGTAATGGGCAAGTTGAAGCTTCTAACAAAACAATTCTCAAGATCCTTCACCGTATGATACACAAGTCTAGATGGGATTGGCACCTCCAGATAAATCTAGCTTTATGGGCCTATCACACCAGTATTAGAACACCAACAGGGGCCACACCATTTTCTTTAGTCTATGATGTAGATTTTGTATTGCCTACTGAGGTTGAGATTCCTACATTGTGAGTCTCTTTGAAAGGCCTCATTATAGATGATGACATGAGAATATCTCAGATTCAAGAGCTTGAGTTACTGGATGAATGTCAAAAGGTGGCATTCGACCATCTCAGAGTATACCAAAAGAGGATATCAAAGAGCTATAATAAGAAAGTCAGACCAAGAGACTTCCAAATAGGTGATCTCGTCCTGACAGAGAATCCTAAAAATCAACAACAACGGACTCAAAAAGGGAAGTTTGAGCCAAACTGGCTTGGTCCTTATATCATTACTATAGTATTTGGGTCTGGTACTTATCATCTCTCCACTACAGAAGGTAAACCACTCAAAGAGCCCATTAAAACTCTTCACCTGAAGAAATTCTACAGCTAAGATATCTTCTGCATGCTCATGTACATACTTTATTTCTGAGAAAATTCAAAAAATTGTAAAATGTCCTGAAAAAATGATCATCTTAGTGAAAACCTGGCAAACAGGTGCTTTGATGTATCTATTATCCTGGTGAAAACTTGGTAAATAGGCGCCTTGATAATATAAAAAAAAATGAAAAATACAAAAAAAACAAAAAGAACAAAAGAACAAAAAAGAACAAAAAAATTGAAAAATTGAAAAATCAAAAAAAGAGAAAAAGAGAAAAAGGTGCCATTGATGAAAACCTGGTAAATAGGAATCATGGTAGAAAAAATAGAATTTCTGCCAAGATGGTGAAAACCTGGTAAATAGGCGCCTCTTGTTTCGCAATGCTTTATTTGTTGCAGCATGTCTTGGCTTTCTTGCAGTTGCTTTCCTGCTTTAGTTTGCTTTCCTGCTTTAGTTCGCTTTCCAGCTTTAGTTCGCTTTCCTGCTTTAGTGTGCATTTCGCTCTTAGTCATCTTTGAGATTTTTCTCGACCCCACATGGATTAAAATTGGTCATACTCGGGGGCATGTTCCTAGTCTAGGGGGCATTGTCTTATCTTTTGGAGTTCTTCTCATCTTGCATCGGTCACCAGTGGATCTCACTGTGTCTTCCTACCGATACCTTGTAGCGCTTCATCTCTTCTTGAGACTCTCTTCGTATCAGTCACCAGTGGTCCTCACTGCATCCACCTGCTAATGATTTGATCTCATTATCACTTTTTATGCTTGAGAATCTCTTGCAATAGTCACTAGTGGTTCTCACTGAGTCTGCCTACTGCCGCTACCTTGATGAGATTTCTCGCATCTTTTTTCTATCTATTTTGCTTGGCTTCGATCCATTTGTTACTTGGGGGCATGGCTCCCCATTTTGATCACACTTCATTTTACACTTGAGTCAGTAATCTTGTCAGTCCTAAAGGACAACTCTCTACTGGCACAAATTGGTGTTTCTCAACACCTTAATCAAACAGTGTTTTTCAACACACTCTTTGGACACGTCTGTGTTTTTCAACACACTTCGGATATCTCGCGATGTAAACATCTCTCAATAGCAATCAAACACATTGCACTCACAAGCACAATGGTGTTTTTCAAAACCCATAACATAGACACATTCGTAAGCCTCAAAACATGTTGAGATATGATTGACTCTTTCGTAGTATGTTGTCTGTTCTTATGAATTTCATTGATATTTTCTTTGTCTACTGCTTGTTGGTATGGTTTTGATGATCGAGCAACGTCAAATAAACAAGGTGTATGTGATAAGAGCTTCTGCATTAAGGTGGAAAAGCCTCACATCCCTCGATCTTTTTTATTTGTATGCCAAGGGAAGGTCGAAACTATCTCCTTGACTGTTATTGCTGTGTTTGTTTACTTGTGAACTTTTACTACATCAAATTGGAAACAATGTTCAGGTCATCTTGGCTTTTGTGCCTTGGTTCTTATGTTCATTTCCTATATTTTATCCGATGAAAGTCATATTCATATTCTTATGGTTGCAGCAGCACCAGTAAGGATTGTATTGACTCCGATGATCCAAAAGCACCCGATGATGATAAATACGATGAGTCCAACAACCAAAGTCCTAGGATTGCATTTAGCTTAGGCTTTCATTTTTCATTATAGGCTTGCATTCGCATTTTAAGCTTGCATTGTGGTAATTTTATGCTCTCTTCATTATATTCTCATTCTTCAAAGTCCTCATCTTTCATCATGGTTCTTCTTGACTGCATGAGTGTCCGGTCCTCATTCTCGATCTTTGTGCGCGTCCTTTTTGGCTAGTATCTATTGTATATTATGAAGGCCCTGCATGAGATGATTAGTACCATTGCATTCATTGCATTACATTCATTTATCAAGAAGTGCATTTCCATAAATTCATTTGCATACATATATCCATACACATGTGCATCCATTATAAGCATAATTCAAATCATACATAGCATTTATCCATCTAACATCTATCATAGCATTTTCATGCATCAATAAAACACATGCATAAACATTTGCATATTAATTCATTGCATACATTTCTAATCTATACATCTAAATCATATAGGAAATCATCTCATACAAATTTAAAGCAATATATACACATGTACAATGATGCCAAAAAATTGAGCTCATATATATATCGATCGGTCTGAATATACAAGGGTGCTACTCGAGCACAATAGGTAAAAATGGTGGTACAATATACATTGTAACCTAACCACCTAGAGGAGGTGGAGGTGGGGGCATCTCCTGCTGCTGTGGAGGTGATCCTGCTAGAGGTGGTCCCTGTGGAATAGCCCGAGCGCCAGCATACTCTGAAAAAGGTAGAATCTAATCTGCTACCTCAAGAACTACAAGAGTATATGTAGCATAATAGTAGGCTACTTGAGCAGCCTCATATCTAATATCCAGCTATGCTCTGGCCAATGCCTCTCACAACTCTCATACCTCCCAGTCCCGCTCTGATATCCAGGTATCTCTGATGACCACCTGTGTATGAAGGTCATCACGCTCCCTCTACATCTGTTGCACTCTATCTCTCTCGCTCTAAAAAGAGCCTCCTATAGCTGAGTCACCTGTCCGCCTGTTGGAGCATCATTCAGAACTGCATCGGCCATGACAGTATCATCACCCTACTCTACAGCTCTATCCTGGCTACCACTAGGCCCAACACCTATATCTGATCCCATAGGTCTCACAGGGATAGTAGTCTGATGTGTACGTGGATGTACCACTCTATCTTGCTATTGTAGTGGTGGCTGCTATGGCTGCTGACCCTGAGGCTACTGTCACAGAGGAGGAACCTGTTGTGCTTGCTGCTGTGGTGGTGGCTACACCACTGGAGGAATCTAGCCCATTGGAGATGTGAACCTAGGAAATGGATGTGCTAATAGCTGATCTTTGTATGCAGGTGTCACACCTACATCTGTCACTGCTGTCATGTATTCCCATCGGGATGGTGGTACCCAGGCGTCTATCATGCTCCGCCCCCTATCTAGCTACCATTGCCAACCCTTCTTCATCTCATCAACAAATCGGGCATATGTGAAATACTCAAGTGATACATCCTGAGGCCTCCAAAACTGGCGAAACACACATGTAAGTAGGAAATGCTCAATCATAGTGATGGTACGCCCTATCAGAGGACACGAATAGAACATGTATGATAGCTCATGACGAGCATCATCCTAGACCTTAGTAGCTACCCATGATCGCCATATCACTGTAGCCATATCATCAATCTATTCTCACCACTACTCAAACTTACCCAGCGTGGGCTGGGTCATCAGACTGGTGTATCTGTAAATATATGGCTCTAATGGCTGCCGTGTATCATGGAAAATCAGCCTACATATAGGAAGGTGCTCCGAGGCCCAGATCTGTAACATGACTACCACTGCTGCCATAGTGTGGGCACCCTGATACACAACCTCATGCATCTCATGATACATTTGTGCGAGTATACACTCACCCCATCCATATGTAACTACTAGCACATCTAGCATCTTCTGGAGCATAACACCCCAGCCACACTCCAAACCATGCTGACCATGATCTGGTACCAGATGACAGCTCAAAAATAATGCAAGAATGACCGCCAAGGGGTAATCTCTGCCATATGTGTGTATCAACTCCTCCCAGAGATAGCCCGGCCCACCACCAACTGATCCTAAAAAAATGGCTCTTAAATCCTGCATACCATCTCTCAGCTGCATGCAGTACTCAATGCAAGCTCCATGGAATGGCACTCTCAATATCCAGTATACATCCTCTGTAGTCACCGTCATCTCTCCCTGGGGAAAATGGAAACTGTTCATCTCTGAATGGAAACACTCAACCAGGGCCCCAAGTAATCCCTGATTTACCTAAATATTAGGTACATCACGCAGATATGTCAATCCTACCCCATCAATATGGGCCTCGTCGGTGTCTGATAATCTCTGCAGTAACTCACCCATGATAGGATGATGGGACCTAAAACCAATATCTGGGAGATCAACCTGCAACACAAAAGGACAAAATGGGATCAGTACCTCAACAGTGATGATTTTCAAAGCAAAAGTCAACAAATGCAGCTATGGAACTACTCGACATACAGTTCAACTGGTTGACTCTACGATGCAAGAAATTAACTATTTTTTTGGTTTTTGCCAATTTCCCATGTGAGAAAACTCTTTTCTTGCGTGAGGAAACTCTGGCTCCATGTGAGCTTTCTAGCTCGTGCGAAGCGGGATGTGTCTTCGCGTGAGATTCTAGGAATCTCGCACATCGCACACGTGATCTTCGCGTGAGTGCTAGTGAGGGGCCTGCATGCAAAATCCCCAATCTGTGCGAGGAAATAGTTTTCTCGCACAAAGGGTGATCAGGCCCGGTGCGAGGAAACTATTTCATCACGCGATACTTGGTGAAACATGGTTTAAAAGATAAAACAATCACACTAATGCTAAAGAATGATAAATTTTTTGTAGAAATACAAGATCCAGTTATGAATACTCACAGGTGCGTCATACTTCGCTAGTCAGTTATGCCGTTAGGTGCACTCAAATTGATGCATATGCACAGGAATGCTCTTAATGTTAGCTGGAACTCTCACCATCTCTAAAGTCAAAGGTGAATAATGATTTGAAAATGACCCCTCTAGGCCTTATATAGCCTTTGACCTAATTTTTCAAAGTGCTTTATTTTCCATGAAAATTACACCCTTGGCTAATCGAACCATTTTGGATCCATTTTCATGATTGAAATTGAAATCTGACACTCCTAAGTAGCTCAAAATTGCATTTTAAAAATCTCAGGACCAACGTGATCAGACGCTTGTGCAGTCACTTTTCTAATGTTGGTATTCTTTTCAGGATTATCTCTTGTCATCATTTTCTCAGCTTCTGTAATCTTTTCATCAAAGTCAACTCTAGTCAATTATGGTCAACTATGGTCAAACCTAATCAACAGGACCTCTCGATCACTCTAAATCGATTATCCTCTCTCTTGATCTATCTTTTTCTATGATTTCTCATTGTCATCATGGTGTGTCTTCTTTCAATTTCGCTCCCGAGGGGGCAGGATGATTGCATCATTGATCTTTTCGCATTATTCTTGAATTAGTCTAATCTGAATCAAAAGTCCCCATCGCTAGGGGTATCTCATCACTTGGGGCATATTCATTTTTTCATACCTTACGGTCAAAATTGGATATTCCATGATCTCACATCCCATCATTTATCTTGCTAGGTATCTGAGCAATCTAACTCAGATCCTCAAGGATCACACTTCATTCTGGAGACAATCCTAAATTGATCATCTTTTGAGATAGGTATTGGGGCAATCTAACCCTGATTCCTAAAGGTTGAGCCTCATCCTAAGGATAGTCTTGTGAAAGATATCAATCTAACCAGTGTCTGGGAAATCTAACCTAGACATTGGGGGACTAAGCTTCGTTCTGGAGAAGATTCTTGAAATCTCATTGGGTATTGGGGCAATCTAACCCTAATTCCTGAAAGTTATTCTTCATTCTGAAGATAACTCTCAAAAACTCTTTAGACCATTATCTAGGCAATCTAACCTGGATCTCAGAGGGCTTAGCTTCATATTGGGGTAATCTAACCCTGATTCTGGAGATAGTCCTGGATCTTCATCAGCTCTTAGTGGACAATGGGGCAATCTAATCCCGATTCCAATCTTTACTTCAGACTATTCTTTGAATCAATGCGCTGCTCGCACATCAATTCAAAGAGGGGAAAAATGTAACACCTCAAAATTGGCACCTAATAATCCTAATCAATTTTGGTGCATTCCTTCAATTTCTCATCTTCGAAGTCCTATTGTACTAGGCAAATTCTTCTCCTAATTGACTTTAATTGACTGGGTTTCAAATGCAGAAAACCCAAATTTGCATAAATCTGACATTACATTTAATTCCTAATTTCTTAATGATTATTAGCTAAAATTCCTATGATTAATTGATTTAATCCTAAATTCCTAAGTGCTTTTAATCAAATCAATTCCACCCGCTTTAGATAATATACATAAAAGGAATTGAAAGGTTATTTAATTATTGAGTGAATTATCCTCAAAAAAGGAATTCCATAATTCCATGTGAAAGGACACTTATGTGGCAATAATTCATTCTTTTATTTAAATAATCTTTGCCTATTTGTCTCAAATGGAGAATGAAGAGACGACTGTTTCTTTTCAAGAAAATCTTCATCCTCTTTCCATGGTTTTCTATATATTAGACTTCTTTTCTTCATTAGAGGATGAATTTTTGAGAGCATCAATATTATAGGCAATTTGCATTTGATTTCTTTCATGTTTCAAGTTTAATTTTGCATAATTAGGCTAAGATTTCAATTGGAATTAAAGATATATGCTTTCATTTAAGATTCACTTCCATATCTAATATTTCAATTTGATGTTCTCAAGCTTTCATAGATTACAAGAAATT
>MU226686.1:1148079-1159978 GCA_018584345.1 Thuja plicata
CTAATTAGGAGGCAACAAGTCACCTCAATCGAATTTGCAGAGCAAACAATTCATGTTTGTCTTTGTGAATTAAGCGATTGTGTAAGGACTATGTTGTGTTTGTGTTGAATTCAGAGGTCCACATTCAGCATACAATAGAATGTGATGCAGGATGATAGGGAAACCAATGGAAAGAAAAATATTGTTTCTTGGGACAGCATGAAAATCAGATTGAGGGCACAATTGTTTCCTACTGATTATGAGATATAGATGTATCAAAAGTTGCAGAACTTGAGACAAAAGGAGATTTCAGTGAGTGCTTACACCAAGGAGTTTCACAAGTTGAGCCTAAGGGCTAGAAGAAAAGAAGAATAAATGGAGAAGTTGGCAAGGTATCTCAATGGGTTGAGACAAGGGATATAAGATGAGATTAGCATGATTGCTCTTGAAAATATGCACAAATGTTTTTGATTAGCATTGAGATCAGAGGATAAGGATAGAAGGAGGAATGAATTCCATCAAAGAAGAAGAGGTAGTAACAATAATAGAGATTTTCAGAGAGGAAGGAGTAACTTTGGTAGGGGATAGAGCCCTAATAGACAAGAAGATAATATGTTGGAATAGTTCCAAGGGATAACCTGAGGGGGGGGGTGAATTAGTTATCAACAAGTTTAATTCTTTTCTCCAATTAATTATAGAATATCATTAAACACATATACATTTAAGATAACACAAAATAGAACACCACAATTTTGGTAATGGGGAAACCAAACTAGGTAAAAACCCTGGTGGGAATTAGCACCCACAAAGAACTGTACTTGAGTATAATAATCCCTGTTAGAAGATCTTACAACCCTATTAGGAGTTTATCTTTACAATGTAATAAGTACAGTGACATGGTTAAGGGTTGGACCATGTTAGGATTATTTTACAAATAACCCTATTGGGGGTGAGTACTCATTGTCTAAATGCTCACTGCTAATATGATGAAGGTTGCAACCTTCAGTAAAATAGATATACACTATATCTGATAATGAACTATTTGAGTAGACCTGTTGTCTTGATCAGTTCTAATGAATTATATACACTCTCTACTTCTTCACATAGATCTTTAACTGGTGAATGAAATGGCTTTACTATCCCAAAACAATCAGCATTCTATTATGTCCTTTTTCAGTCTCTTTTCTTATCATTCACACTTGGTGATCTTCAAATGAAATACTATAAGTATCTTTTCCCAAAGGTATGGTCATGTCGGCTATAGGAATCCCTTCAATGATTCTCTTGTTAGCCAAACCTAGCACGCAACATAATTAGAACCGTGCAACTCAAAATGAATAGATGCATGGCTTCACATAGTTGACTCCACCAAAATTACCCAAATGTCATGCTTCAGATGAAACACAATTAGCGCCTTTGGTTAATTGTCTTTGACTCATAACTAAACATGAATCTGAACACGCATACCCCATAGATAGATGCAATTGAAGAAACAATAAATTTATTGTCGGCTTTCTGAAAATAGTCCTCTAAAATAGTTGTTGGTAAACAGAGTAACATAACTCAACTGTTACCGATCTTCTGAATCTGTGTGTATGTACATGGTATAGTAACTATGTCTGAAACATAAAAACAACCGTGCAAGGCTCCTACATATCTATACTGAAAAGTGAATATAGTTCATTTTTGTATACTATATGTTGTCATCAATGATAAACATACAGTCAACTATTTACACAAAAGAAAATCTCCAACAATCTCCCCCTTTAACATTGATGGAAACATATGATTAAAAACACCATCAATGCAAAAGTGTCTTCTTTCTTTTTACAATCTTCTCAATATCCTCATCAAAGGTTCCTCTTCACTACTACAGCTCCTCTGACTGTATTTTTTCTTTCATGACTATATAATCCCCTAGAGTATATACTCCCCCTTTGACATCAATGGCAAAGGATGCCAAATACAAATAAGCATAGGTACTACTCTACAAGTAAAGTAGTCAACCACTCATCAGTCACAAAGGACTGATGCATTTTCTGTGAGTTCTAATCAGACTCAGGAAATGGAATTACTCCCATCTTCTTCTTGAGATACTCAAAAGTATCTTTTGATAGAAGTTTCATGGATATGTTTACCAACTGATCTTTTGTGCTCACATAATCCAACTTCACTTCTCCTTCTGCAACTTTTTCTCTTAGAAAGTGATATTTTATTTTTATGTGTTTTGTCTTTGCGTGCATCACAGGGTTCTTTGACATATTAATAGTGCTAGTGTAATCATAATGGATTAAAATAGGATAATAAATCTGAATTCCAAAGTCTTCAATTATCTATTTGATCTAAACCAGTGTTGAACAATTCAGTGTGGCTGCTACATACTCAGCTTCTACTGTTGACTGAGAAATACAATTCTGCTTCTTGCTTGTCCAAGCAACCAACTTGTCTCTAAGAAATACTGCTCCTCTTGAGGTACTCTTTCTATCATCAATGCAACCTGCCAAATCTGCATCTATGTATACATAAAGTTCTACATTTTCTAAATTAGGATACCATAAATCATATTCTATAGTTCCCTTTAGATATCTAAATATTCTTTTGATTGCCATTAAGTGATTTTTTTTAGGTTCAACTGAAAATCTCCCAGCAATGCCAACTGCATTAGATATATCGGGTCTAGATTGAGTGAGATGTATGAGTTTTCCTATCATATATTTATAAAGTGATTTGTCAACTGTTGTTGAGTCGTCATTTTTAGAAAGCTTGCTTCCTGTTATCATAGGAGTGCTTACTGACTTGTAATCTTCCATTTGGAATGTCTTTAGTATCTCCTTCACATATTTAGATTGATTTAGGAATATACCTATGTCTTTCTATTTTACATTTAATCTCAAAAAGTATTTTATAGGTCCAATCATGCTGATTTCAAATTCACTTTGCATCTCTTTGGCAAATTCTCCACTAAGCTTGTCATTGCCTCCAAAGATAATGTCATCAACAAAGATAACAACAAGTAGTATTCCTTCAGGTGTCTCTTTGATGAATAAGTTGCAATTTGTTGCTCCCTTTTTTAATCCAATCTTTGTTAAGTATCCATCTAGTCTCTCATACCATGCTCTTGGGGCCTTTTTAAGTCCATAGGGGACTTTCTTTAGTCGGCATACCATGTCTGGTTTGTCTGAAAGTTTGAATCCTTCAGGCTGCTCTATGTAGACTTCTTCCTTCAAGTCACTGTTCAGGAAAGTTGACTTGACATCCATCTGATATACTTTGAAGTTCTTAAATGTTGCATAGGCCAAAAACAAATTTATAGCTTCCAGTATGCTCACAGGGGAAAATGTATCAGAATAGTCAATTCCTTCTCTTTGTGCATATCCTTTACATACCAATCTTTCTTTATTTCTTATCATAATCTCATCTTCATTCATTTTGTTTCTGAATATTCACTTAGTTCCAATCACGTTCTTGTCACAAGGTCTACGGACCAATTCCCATGTGTCATTCTTCATTATTTGATCTAATTCTTCTT
Source organism: Thuja plicata (assembly GCA_018584345.1). Taxonomy (NCBI): domain Eukaryota; kingdom Viridiplantae; phylum Streptophyta; class Pinopsida; order Cupressales; family Cupressaceae; genus Thuja; species Thuja plicata. Next base: position 1,151,588 of record MU226686.1, read on the forward strand.
GCATTGCATTTTTCCAATCTGAATCATTACAGGCATCTTCAACACTTAAGGGTTCAATTTTTGAAAGTAGACATACCTCTTCATCAACGTGTTGGTTGTATTTCCTATTATTGAGTTTGCCCTGAAATTTTTTGAGATGTGTGTCATTCTTATGCCTAGAAGGTTAAAATTCATGTCTAAAATTGTTTACATACCTCTACAACTAATGCTTTAGCCCTAAACCTAGTTGAAAATGTCAAAACCCTAAGTCCTTGAGTAAATTTTGTTCAAAATTATAGAAAAGCCCTAAAATTCCAAAGCTGGTTCTATTTCTACGTTACCTTTTTCATTACTTAAGTCTAAGTTTATGTGCATGTGCTTATTTCTTAGTCACCAAGTCTCATAAGAAAAAACAAATATTCCTTATGATCTGGAGACTTGGCAAAAAGCCTTGGTTGTGTAGTCTCTTGATAAAATAGAATATGCTGAAATGGTTATGATACTTGCTATGGACCATTGATTTTAAAATAAGATCTGATGGTAGTTGTGTTGTCTCATGATCAAATGTGAGTTAAGTTAAAGAACTGGAGATTTAGCGACAATCATTGATCAGATATTTAATCTAACGACAGTCGTGAAGTTTCCTGATTGTAACTGTGGTTTAGAAATTATCATGCAACAAGGAGATTTAATTGTCGCTAAGTCTCTACATAAACCAAGGGTTAGATGTCAGATTAATGCAGTGTTGTCACAAATTCTTGGGATGAAAGATGAGTTAATTTAAAGATTAAGAGATTGAGTGATAACCATTAATTTTAGATATAATATAATGGTAGTCGCATGACCGCTTGATAATCTTGAAAAGTCAAAAGGTATCACGTTATTAAGAGACAAAAGGAAAAGGTATGACACATGTCCATTTTTTGCTAAGTCTCATGAAATATTAGGGTTTATAATGAGGATTACAAGACTTAGCAACAACCGTCAGATGCAGAGGAAAGAGAGATCGATGGTAGTCGCATTGTCTCCAGATGCAGATTATAAAGATGAAGTAAATAATGTGATCAAAAGATTAAAGTGGTATTCACGTAGTCTCCTGATGAAACATGAGTTAAGGAAATTATCTAGCGACATAGAGATTCCACAATCACTGAGTCTCAAGATGTGACCTAAGGTAAAGAATAGTTAAGAAAACACTTTTTTGTGATGTCTCCGTAAGATGAAGGGTTAAGTTAAAACATCAAGCGACATCGCGCTAACCCTTGATTAGGAGTTTAATCTAATGGAAATCCCTAATTCTCTTGAAGAAAATATAGTTGGAAAGAACATCAAGTGACAAGGAGATCACTCAGTCGCTGAGTCACTAGAAGTTAACCAGAGTTAAAGAAAGACTTTTCAGCGGTGCCATCATGGATAATTGCTGACCAATCAGAGTATAGAGATTTTGACAGATGGGCAAGTAGCAGTAATATAAGTTAAATTCAGCCAATCAGATTTGATCTCGATCTCATTTTTGAATTTTATAAGGTTTTATATACAAAAACACTCATTAGAAATTGATTGCCTGACAATTTGAATGCCATGGCTAAAACTAGAAATTGATGTCATGGTGCATGGAATTAATGGAAGAAATGAATGAATTGTAAGTTTACTAGCTTGAAGAGACATTTGCATTGAATTCTCAATTATAATTAATCTTGTCTGTTATCATTTCATTTTTACCAAGCTTCCAATTTCTAAGAGCGAAGAGTTCATAGAAATTTTAGTGTCTTCTAAAAGAGGTTGAAATTTCCAGTAGTAAGTAATTCAGAAAGGTGTTTTCTCAATTCAGAGTTTGAGAGAGATTGTAATTTTTAGTATATTCAATGATCAAAATTGTGGATTTTAGAGGAATTCATAGTTGGTGGTGAGGGTTTTTAGTAGTTTTGTATCAATATCGGTGATAAAGGTTGAGAACAAAGAAGAAAGAGAATATGAGTCAAGCATAGAGTATGGCATCCACCAATAGGAGAAGTGAAGATATCGATGATGAGTCAAAAGGAAAGAGGAACTACTCAAATGAATTTCTCACTTTGCTTCTAGGCTCAAGAAAAAATTGAAAGGTTAGTGTTTAGGTCTTAATTGATGATATGGCTTATATTACAGATGCAAAAACACCAGGTTCATCAAGATATTCAGTATTTAATTACTTATTTATTAATTGTGATGAACCCTTTCCTATCTCAAACCCTTTGACCTTTGGATTAGCTAGGTTGATAGTTCCTGATGTCTTTGTTGATATCAATTTCATATTATAATTGGCTAGTAGATATAAACCCATAACAAAAACCATTAAGAGGGATGATGGAAAGCCCTTACTCACTTTGGACTGGAATACTATCATGAAAGCCTTCAATGTATACTACCCCATGGCTATTAAAATAAATCTGAAGAGCCTAGAGAATAGATACACTAGAGAATCTGGCACTGGTTCTAAGTTGATTAGGGATCATCTTGTCCCTAAGAAAATGAAAACTTATATAGCCCCCATGCTAGGGGAAACCCCATACTTCTACAAAGATCTTAATTTCTATATCAAATAAATATCATATGCACTATGTAGAGTGATTGGAAAGGATACCGGAGCAAAGAGTATGACCTCAGATATCTTGATGATGGTGTTGGATATGCAGACCCTCCATACCACTTCAAATTATGACTATATATAGTATATCATAGACCAAATGCATCAAGGGTTTGTAGACATATAGGGTAAGAAAGATCATCCAAGATTTATGCATTATTCAATCCTCATGCATTTGATCTTGTACTACGATTTCCCAGTTATGAATTGTCAGTTTCTATAGCCATAAAGGTTCCACCATAACCAACCTAACCCTATTCAGTTTTGGCTCAAAGTATGGAATTATACATCTAGAGAGAAAGAGTTTTGTGCTTTTGAAAATTGGATACTCCATCAAATTATTAAGTGCATAGGTGTTGATAAACCTCAGTTTCCTATTAAGGTAATCCAACTATTGAGGCCATGCCAATATCTTGATCAATGGCCAAGAGACCATAATTGGGGGGATTTCTATTATGAGAATAATTTCACAATAATGAGGGTTTATGGTTGCTCTCACCCTCCACACATCTTTCCATACCATGTACCACCAAGGATATCTGCAATGGAGTTCATTAGGTAGCTCATTTTGACAGACAAGGAGCACTTACCATCACACAGGAAGAGTACATTTACCCCTAGGAAATTTAGGATTTACAATTTCACTATTGGAAAAGGAGATTTGGATCTAGTGAATGCCTAGATGAATCATTACAGGATGAATGCTTCACTGCATAGATATGTTGATACAAAGGGTTTTATCCCGGGTGCAAAGGAATTGCTCACACCAACCATCCCCTACACAAAAGAACATGAAGATTGTATGGAGGAAGATTTAATAAGAAACATCTTGGAGGATGAGGAGGTGGACAAAAGAGAAATTAAGTTCAATGAACTTATGAACTTGGAGAGGCATGTGAAGATAAGAGGAATGAAGTTTGGATTTTTCTACCCTGACATGCCTTATCTGAAAAGGCTAGATGCTATGATTGACTCTCATGATCTCCTCTGTAATTAGTTAGAAGAAGCACCAGTGGTCCTAACGAAAGGACACAGAGAGCATTCAGAGTCTGAATATGATGATGATAGTGATCATAGCTATTCTTCACCTACTTCCTATCTCAATTATCAAGCACTTGAATTGGAGCATGCAGTTGAGGGGGGAGATATCATTGACCTAATAGAGTTCCCAGAGAAGGAAGTGACAAATGAGCTCCCACCAAAGAGATAAAAAATAGAAATAGGAGAGCCTTCTAGAAAAACGAAGACAGATGGAGTTGGAGCTCTAATAAATGGAGAAAGGCCCTATGATCATTTATTGAGAAAATAGATCAGGGCAGGGAAGAAACTACAAAAAGATGTAGAAGAAGAGGAATAGTTACCTCTTAGGTCATGTATAGATGAAATATTGATGCATCAAGAGGAATTCCTCAAGGATGAAAACTTCATTAAGATAAGATAATTCAAGGATTTCCTCATATGGAATCGGCAACAAAAAATTACAAAACAATTGCAATTGGCAGGTGGTGATCGAGTCACTCAGGAAGCCTTACAAACATTGCAGGATTATGATCCTGAATCTAAGGAAATCACACCAGAATAGGAAAGGCAACTGGTCAAGGCCAGTGGGATATTATTTGTGGAAGGTTGGGATTTGTCCTCAACATTTTTAATTGATTAGATAAGAAGGCAACCTGATGTAAAATTATCATTAGAGACTCAGGTTGGAGATATGATCAGAGGGTTTGCGTATAACCCTAAATCTTAGGCACTTGCAATGTGGAGCTTAGCTCCTAAAGATCAAAATTCATCTACTTTAAATATTCAAGAGAAGATGGAGGGGAATAAGATCATATGGACACTAGAAAATAGAGGGGATTCAGAAATATCCCAAGTAATGACTCACTTTTCTCAGCTCAATGAGGCAAAGACAACCCAACTATCAGAGAAAATGAAAAAATTTGCTAGTGATACTAGTGATATTGTTAAAGAGAGGGAGTTAGCATTGATAAAAATCAAAGAACAGGAAAAGCCCATAGATGAGCTTACTAAAAAATTGCTAGAAATAATAGATCCTACCCCTGTTGAGCCAAAACAAGTGATGGACGTTGAATTCCAAATAGAGGATACATGGGAGATACCTGCTGGAACAAAGCTAGGAGTCACAGAGCATAACAATGTGGTTTTGGAAGCACTAGCTTCAATTTTGCAGCATATAATTGACACCATCAAAGATAAGATTGATGTGGTGTATGGGGATTATGGTAGGTTGCTAGGCCTACAAGTAGAGGTGGCTAAATTTTTGACAATTTTGAATACTTATTATTTAACCTTGTCTAAAAGAACATCACTTTGAGAGATTGGCATCAGTACAACAATTAAGGTCAGATCTGCCAGAAATAATAACTTTAATTGGTACAAAAATATAGCAGATTGTGGCTAATTTATCTTTCCTCAAAGGAAAATCCAATCAAATTAAGGAAAAATTGAAGATGTTTGGGGTTAGTTACAATAGGTTTGTACCCCCTATTAGAATCAAGGATGATCAGATCAAACCATCAAGGTTCTGGGGATCAAAAATTGATGATGTGCTTCCCAAAAAAGACATTTAAGTATTTGATCAGAGAGAATTAGATATGGAGAGGTTCAAAAAACTTCTGGATGAGGCAATAAAGGCATAAATAGATTGCAATAAGTTCATTACAGATGTTAAAATCACAATAGATGCTAGGTGGGAAAGGCAGAAGGCTCAACTGGAAAGTATTCAAATTTTTGAGTGGCCTAAGAAGGAAGATGTGACTGCATGGGATATCATGTCAAAGCCCAAGAAAAAGAATCTTGTCACAGTTGACTTGGATGTCATAGATAAAGAATAAAAGGGACACATTGCACCTGATCTATGAGAACATGAAGGTTAGTAGTCTTGAATAGATTAGTGTAGGTTATCCTATTTTAGCAGTCATTAAATCTTGTTACAACTATCAGATACTATCCTGAATATATGCAGACAAAGGTGCTGACATCCACAAGAAGACAAAGAAGCAAGATTAGATTTTATTCTTCAGTTTTGTCCTCCCACCGCTTGGAGTTTTCTTGTCTTTTGTCTCTTTCTATGTTTTTAGGGTTAGGTCTCCAAACCATCTGAAGCTTGTTGCATCCTTTTCTTAAGCTTTCCAAGATGATTTGATACTATATATGTATGTAATTGTAACCATTTTGGTAATAGAAGGGGGAGTTGGAAATTTTATTAGAATTACAAGGCAGAAAAAAATTGTGTCTGCACCTTTGTACTATTTGTTTATCTAAAAGTACTTGAAGCTTGAAGACATCAATATAAATATTTTTCAATCTCTTTTCTACATCTGAATTGTCTCTTTACATTTCTTTTATAGTTCTTCTATGTTTAGCTGTAAGGCATTTAAGCACATTGATCATAAGGTGATCGTGCAGTTACTTGTAAGTTCCTTCAAGGAAGGATTAAATTGTTTCAAGTAACCCCATGGAACATAACATTAGTTTGAGGATTGGATGATAAATTTGTAGGAAGAGGATAGTATATAAGGTATTCTATCTCTGTTGCAAGTGTTTTATTGATTACCTTAATATGGATTTATACAAGATATTGACTCAGCCCAGGGATTAGGCACTGGTTTTGTGTTTGCTAAGTAATTGATTCACAATCCAATATTTTTAAATTAATTAATCATATACACTACTGAATAGATAATTCCATTCAAGTGATTGTATTCTTAGGGTATAGTTCATTTTGTTGATTCCTTGAAGAGATGATCATTAGGTTTCCCCTCCAAAAATCAGAAGGAAGAAGGATGAAAATCCTTATCTCATTGGTTTATGTTATCAAGACCATAGCCTGGATTATAGTACTCTATTTTAAATTAATCATTGCAATCTGAAAGGTATTTTATAATTTGTTACAGTGAGGTTAGAAGTAACAAACCAGTGAATGGACTAGTCCACTAAATATATTGACTAAAGAATTAATAATCTACTATAGGTAATACCTGCTTGAGTCTGTGGAGCTCAAAAAAGGAGGTGATAATAGGTATCCCCGGTGTTATCAAATACTTCATCAATTAGCCTTTGTCTTTCTTAAAAAGGGAGTTTGAATTCAAGTATATAAGTATACTATCATTTTAAGGTTGTGCTGGAAGAAAAAGAGCTAAAAAATTGGTGACTCTGTTGGGGAATAGAGATTGTAAAGTCTTGGTAAAAGTATTCTGAATCTCTGAGGGGTTAAAAGACAATATATTTACAGTTATAGTTGCCAAGGTCATTTTGATAAGTATTCATTCATCCCAAACAACAGTTGGGTGGTGACTCTAAAGTTAAATCTCTGTGATTAGTAACAAGTTAAATAAGAATCTTTCAAAATGAATACTAGGTCAAAAACAAGAGGGAATCATGAAGCTGCATTAGATGGTGGAATCCCTGTTGGAGATTTGATTCTGAACAATTGATTGATTGTATGTTTGTCATTAATGACAACATATAATACATAGTCACAATTCTATATGTACTTATCAGAATGATGACATGAAGACTTGTGTGGTTAGATACATGTTGTTGACATGCTTATGAAGTTATGTTCATACACATAGATCTAGATATGATGTTTCAATCAAGTTATGTAATTCTGTTATTGGTAGTTATAGTTCTAGAAGTGTAACTATTTAGGGCCAATGTATATCACGTGTTTCTTGAGTTGTGCCTATCGTCAGTATATGCGTGTGCATATTTGTGATTAGTTATGAGTTTATGATATTAATATAAAGGCACCAAATGTGTTTCAAGAAGATTGCAAAGTTAGAGTTAATTTGGTGAGGCCGACTTAGTGAAGCATCATGTCTATTCAGTTTATACATGCATGGTTGTAATAATGCTTGCGTGCTTAGTAGAGCTGACAAGGATGTTATGAAGAGTTTTCTTACAAGTCCGATGATCTCATACTTTGAGGAAGATACTTATAGAAAGTCAAATGTGACACACTAAGTGTGAATGATATGAAAAGAGAAGAAATATGTATAGAGCAGATTATCAAAGTTGGTTCATTCATCAAGAGTCTATGTGAAGATGAAGCGAAAGATTGTAATACACTGGAACTGATCAAGATAGCAGGTTTACTCTATAGTTCATCATCATATATAGTGCATATCTATTATACAGAAGGTTGTAGCCTTCACCATCAAGAAGTGAGATTTTGGACAGTGAGTCCACCACCCCTAACAGGGTTATTTGTAAAAGACTCCTATTAGGGTCCGACCCTTAACCAGGTCACTATAATTATTGCATTATAAAGTACAACTCCTAACAAGGTTGAGATATCTTCTAACAGAGATTACTATAAACAAGTATAGTTCATTATGGGTGCTAATTCCCACTAGGGTTTTTACCATTTGGTTTCCCCGTAATCAAATTATGTGTTGTGTACTGTGTTATCTAATTAAGAATTTACTTTGTTGTATTCTAAAGTTAAAGAAGAAAAATAGTTAAAGTTATTGATAATTAATTCACCCACCCTCTTAGTTATCCTTTGGGACTATTCTAACAATTGGTATCAGAGCCAAGTGCCTTGGAGAAGAATCCTAATAGCTTAAGGTAGATCAAATGTCTTACTTCAGAAAAGAAAGCCCTAAGTTCGATAGAGAAAATTATCTGGATTGGTAAAACAAAATGATAACACATCTACAATGTGTTGGCTTTGAGATCTTTGAAATTGCTACACAAGAGGTTGTAATTCCATCTCTGAAAGACCTTGCAAAGGATGATGCTACTAACAGACAAAAGGATAT
>MU226686.1:1160074-1171616 GCA_018584345.1 Thuja plicata
GCATATACCATATGGAAGTATTTAGAAGATATGTTTGAAGGAGATATTCAAGCAAAGAATGCACATAGGAAGACATGGAAAAAGAAATACAATAGTCTTGAGATGTTACCTGAAGAGAACATTAGAGATTACAATCAGAGGACAAATGAAGCAGTCTCTAGAATCAGAAACAATGGTGGAGAAATATCAGAAGAAGACATAATGGACAAGCTGCTAACTACTTTAAAATCAAACTATGAAAATAAGATATATTCTAGAGGAAACCATGCGATTCTCACAAGACTTCATGAGAGAGACTTTGATCAGAAAAATCTTTACATTTGAGATATCAAGATTGAAGACTGAACCTAAAAGTGAAACAGCTTTCAAAGCCTTAGTCCATGGTAAGAAATCCTTACACATCTCTAGTCATAATGAGAAAGAAGAATTTGATGAAGAACTAGAAGAAATAATTGCTATGATTGCTAGAAGAGAAAAGAAAGGTAAAGGAAAATATGAAGGAAATATTCCATTCAAATGTTTTTCATGTAACAAGATTGGTCACTTTGCATCTAAGTGTTCCACAAGAGTCAAGAAGTTTAGATCTGATTACAAACCCAAATATAAGAAGGAATATTATCATGCTGAAGAAGGTGTAACTGATGAAGATTCAGGAGAAGATGAAATTGGATTAGTTTCCCTTAGAGACATGGAAAGGTTGCTTGAGGAAATGGACATTGAAGATGAAAAGGAAGAACAAGAGTTATCCCTAATTTCCAAAGCAGACATCAGAACTGATTGGATCATTGACAGTGGATGCTCCCATCATATGACAGGTGACAAAGAATTTTTTTTTCAATTAGATAAATACAAAGGTGGTATGGTTAGATTTGGAGATAACAATCCTAAACCTATCATAGGCAGAGGTTCTATCACTTTGGATGGAAAGAACAAGATAGATGATGTTCTATATGTTAATGGATTACATCATAACTTGCTAAGTGTTGGACAACTACTTGACAAAGGTTATCATTTGGAGTTCAAAGAAAACAAGTGCGTCATTAAAAACAAGGATGAAGACATGATTGCATCAGGCTCTAAAACAAAAGGTAATGTTTTTCAACTCAATTATGATGTAAGTTGTTTTTTTGCAAAGGTGGTTGACAGTTGGCTATGGCACAAGAGACTATGTCATATCAATTTTGATAACATAGTAAAGATTAGTAATGTCAAGGTAGTTAGAGACCTACCAAGTATTGCAAGACTAGTTGACACAATATGTAGGGAATGCATTATGGGTAAGCATGTAAGGAGTTCCTTCAGAAGCAAGAAGAACTCAGCTAAGAACAAATTGGACCTAGTGCATACAGATTTGTGTGGTCTTACCCAAACAAAATCATACTACAGAGAAAGGTATTTCATTTTGGTTGTTGATGATTTTTCTAGGATGATGTGGGTTGCGTTCTTAAAGGAGAAGTCTGAAGCCTTTGAGAAGTTTAAAATATTCAAAGCTAAAGTTGAGAATGAATCCGAATTAAAACTAAAATGTCTGAGATCAGATAGAGGAGGAAAGTTCACCTCTGATCATGTTTTATGATTATTGTGAAGAACATAGTATTAAAAGATAGTTGAGTGCACCTAGAACCCCTCAGAAAAATGGGATTGTAGAAAGGAGGAATAGGATCATACTTGATACATCGCGCACTATGATGATTGAAGGAAAAGTTGCACACACCTGTTGGAGAGATACAGTGAACACAACAGTATATACTATCAATAGAACTCAATTGAGGCCAGGCGCAGATAAGACACCCTATGAACTTTGGTTTTGCAATGTACCTATAGTAAAGTATTTCAGAATCTTTGGTAGAAAGTGCTACATCAAGAGAGATGATGGTGTTGTTAAGTTTGATGCCAAAAGTGATGAAGGTATTTTCCTTGGTTATTCTACTAAAATAAAAGAATATAGATGTTTCAATTTGAGATTAAAGAAGATAATTGAAAGAAAACATGTTAAGATTGATGAAAATTTTATGGTTCAAGAGAGGTACTATGAATATGCACCTATGATTGAAGATGAACCCAGGCCTAGTAGCAAAGATATTGTTATTGAAGAAATGTTTGATTACATTGATGTCTGATGGAATGACGCTGAATCAAGCAAAGAAGAATCATAGATTACAGAAGAAGAAGACACACCTAAGGTTCCAAAATTCTCATCTAGATACCACTCTAAAGATGACATCATTGGAGATCAGAGCAGTAGTGTTTTGACCAGATCAAAAGCAAAAGGTCTAGTAATGAATAAAGAGGTATGTTTACTTTCATAGATTGAACCTTTAAGTGTTGAAGATGCTTGTAATGATTCTGATTGGGGGAATGCAATGAAAGAAGAATTAGATCAGATAATTAAAAATGATACATGGGAATTGGTCCCTAGTCCCAGTGAAAAAAATGTGATTGGAACAAAGTGGGTATTCAGATTCAAGATGAATGAAGATGGTACAGTAGTAAGAAAAAAATCAAGATTGGTATGTAAAGGATATGCACAGAGAGAAGGAATAGTCTACATTGATACATTTGCCCCTGTGAGAAGACTGGAAGCCATTAAATTGTTTTTGGCATATGCAACATTCAAAGACTTTAAAGTTTATCAAATGGATGTAAAATCATCTTTTCTGAATGGTGACTTGAATGAGGAAGTCTACATACAACAACCTGAAGGATTTAATCTTTCAGATGAACCAGACATGGTATACAAATTGAAGAAAATAGTGTATGGTCTTAAACAGGCCCCAAGAGCTTGGTATGAGAGACTTGATGGTTATCTTACAAAGATTAGATTCAAAAAAGGAGAAGCAGATTATAACCTATTCACAAGGGAGAGATCTGATGGATTACTATTAGTTGCCATATTTGTTGATGACATTATCTTTGGAGGTAATGACAAGCTTAGTACAACATTTGCAAAGGAAATGCAGAATGAATTCTAAATGAGTATGATTGGTCCTATAAAATACTTTTTGGGACTGAATGTAAAACAAACAGATAAAGGTATATTCATTAATTAGTCAAAATATGTGAAGGAAATATTGAAGACCTTCCAGGTGGAAGAATGTAAGCCAGTATGCACTCCCATGATAACAGGAAAGCAATCTTTCAAAAGATGATGATTCCACAGCAGTTGATAAAATGTTGTAAAAATCTATGATTGCTAAACTCATTTATTTAACTCAATCTAGACCTGACATATCTAATGCAATTGGTGTTGTTGGAAGATTTGCAGCTGAACCCAAGTAGAATCACCTAATAGAAATCAAGAGGATATTCAAATCTAAAGGGAACTATAGACTATGGTTTATGGTATCCTAAATCAGAGAATGTAAAACTTCATGTGTATACAGATGCTGATTGTGTAGGATGTATTGATGATAGGAAAAGCACTTCAGGAGGAGCAGTATTTCTTGGAGATAGGTTGGTTTCTTGGATAATCAAGAAGTAGAACTATAATTCTCAGTCAACAACAGAAGCTGAATATGTTGTAGCAGCACTAAATTGTTCAACCATGGTTTGGATCAAGCAGATGGTTAAAGAATTTGGCATTTAGGTTGACTATCCTATTGTTATTCATTATGATAATACTAGCACTATCAACATGTCTAAGAACCCTGTGATGCACACAAAGACAAAATACATAGAGATCAAGTACCATTTCTTAAGAGAAAAGGTTGCAGACAAAGAAGTTAAATTGGACTATGTGAACACCAAAGAACAATTGGCAGATATTTTAACAAAGCCTTTATCAAAGGATACTTTTGAGTATCTCAGGGAGAAGTTGGGAGTAATTCCCTCTCCTGAGTCTATTTAGAAGAAGAAGCAAGAACATCAGTCATTAAGTGATTGATGAATGGTTGACTACTCTACTTCTGGAGTAGTACCTGTACCTAAGGATCTATGGTGCCCTTTTCCATTGATGTCAAAGGGGGAGTATATAGTAAGGGGGAGTATGTACTAAGGGGGAGTATATACATGGAACACAAACATAGTTAGAGGAACTACAGTAGTTTAGAGAAATATTTGATGAGGATATTGAGAAGATTGTAAAAGAAAGAGGACACCATGAATAGAGGATGTTTTTGATATCATATGTTGCCATCAATGTCAAAGGGGAAGATTGTTGGAGATTTGATACTGAGCAGTTGATTGATTGTATGTTTGTCATTAATGACAACATATAATACATAGTAGCAATTCTATATGTACTTATCAGAATGATGAAATGAAGACTTGCGTGGTTAGATACATGTTGTTGACATGTTTATGATGTTATGTTCATACACACAGATCCAAATATGATGTTTCAGTCAAGTTATGTAATTCTGTTATTGGCAGTTACATTTATGGAAGTGTAACTGTTTAGGGCCGACATATATCACATGTTTCTTGAGTTGCACCTATCTTCAGTATATGCGTGTGTATATTCATGATTAGTTATGATTTTATGATATTAATCTAAAGGTGCCAAACATGTTTTGAGAAGATTGCAAAGTTAGAGTTAATTTGGTGAGGCTGACTTAGTGAAGCGTCATGTCTATTCAGTTTATACTTGCATGGTTGTAATAATGCTTGTGTGCTTAGTAGAGCCAACAAGGATGTTATGAAGAGTTGTCTTACAGGTCCCATGATCTCATAATTTGATGAAGATACTTATAGAAAGTCAAATGTGACACGCTAAGTATGAATGATACGAAAAGAGAAGAAAGATGTACAGAGCATATTATCAGAGTTGGTTCATTCATCAAGAGTCTATGTGAAGAAGAAGTGAAAGATTGTAATACACTAGAACTAATCAAGACAGAAGGTCTAATCTATAGTTCATCATCAAATATAGTGCATATATGTTATACAGAAGGTTAGCCTTCACCATCAAGCAGTGAGCTTTTGGACAGTGAGTCCACCACCCCTAATAGGGTTATTTGTAAAATACTCCTAATAGGGTCCAACCCTTAACCAGGTCACTATACTCATTGCATTGTAAAGTACAACTCCTAACAGGGTAGAGATATCTTCTAACAGGGATTACTATAAACAAGTATAGTTCATTGTGGGTGCTAATTCCCACCAGAGTTTTTACCATTTGGTTTCCCCATAATCAAATTGTGTGTTGTGTACTGTGTTATCTAATTGAGAATTTAATTTGTTGTATTTTGAAGTTAAAGAAGAAAAATAATTAAAGTTATTGATAAATGATTCACCCCTTCCCCTCTCAGTTATCCTTTGAGACTATTCTAACAATCCCATCAACTTCAAGGATGGAGATGTCTTTGAGGAAGAAAATAAATCAAGTCAATATAGATGAAACTCCTCCAAGAAGTAAAGGAAGTAATACTAGGAGGGAGGAAGGTAGTAATCATTATAATCATGAAGGAAATACTTCAGAATATGAAGAAGCTCCAGAGAGAGGATTAGAAACACTTGCAACTACCTCCACTTCAAGTGAAACAGAAGGAACAAATACAATTAGTTTAGATTCTAAGGAATTTCTTTTTGATGAGCTTGCTGAGGAAGAAATACTAATTTTGAAACATCTTGCCCTTACTCAATAGATGAAAAGGGAAAAGGATCATAGAAAGAAAAAACATGAGCATAAATATGTCGACAGAAGTAGAAGAAGATCCTTAAGGCATCAAACTACAAGGAATATTGTGAGGTCTCAAAAAGACCATGAAATACCTATTACTCATAGAGCTTCTAGTTCACAAAATGCTAAGGACGAAGGTAAACAAAAGATTATTGAAAGAAAAATTGAAGAGACTAAAGTTCAGAAGGCCTTAATAGAGAAAATGTCCAAATTGGATATTGGTCTTGAAAGATAGAGAATAGAAAAGGAAACCATGTCAAAGATTCTAGAAAAAGCTCAGATGGAAGCTACAAAAATAGAAATGAAAAAAAAAATAGATTTTTTGCAGTCTTCCAAATATTGTTATGCTGGAACTGAGAACACAACATCTTCCAGAACAAAAGCTACTACTTTCAAAGAGACTGATAACTTCCAAAGGAAACCATTGTATTCTGAAAGGTATAAGCAATTTAATTTCATTGAAATTCCTGGATACCCAAATGCATTTCCAAAATATGCGGGTGATGTGGGAGAAAATATCCCAAAATTTGTAGGTAATAGTGTCATCTCTTGTGAAGTACATTTAATAAAATTCATTGATTTTGTTGATGCTTTGAATATCATTCATAAAGATGTATTGATGAAGCTTTTTGTCCAGTCTCTAGTAGAAGATGCTAGAGAATGGTTTATAAGTCTTTCTAATGGCTTTGTTGCTTCCATGGATGAATTAATTGAGTTATTTAAAGATAAATATGGTGATAAGACAAATAAGGGATTCTTAATGAATGAGTTCAAAATGTCAAAAAGAACTATAATGAAGAGGCCACTCAGTTCAATACTAGATTCCAAAACTCTATGCATAAAATATTTCAAAAAATAAGGTTGGATGAATAGGTATGTCTAGAAACCTATTTAAATGCTTCTGATTCTAAAATAGGTTATGTTGTTAGTGATAAAAATCCTAGAACCCTCACTGATGCTTATAAGATAGCAGTAAATATTGAGATGAATAGAAGGGTGTCTGGTAAACTGAATAAATGAGATGATGCACAATTTAGTAGGATTAGCCTAAAGGAACTATAATATAAAGAGTATAGGGCTCCTTAAAATAATAGGCCTTCCTATAATAACACTTATAATCCTCATATATAGAATGCAAAATCATCCTTGTGGAACTTATTTTAAGGATGGGAAGCCTATTGCTCCACCTAGAAAAGAAAAACCTGAGAATAGAACTCCAGACCCTTTGCATAAAAATGTTGTCCATTTGTGCAATGATGATTTCTTGTGTGAGGCTTGTGAAGCTCCACACAATCCTAATTATTTCATTGTTTCCTTAGATCTGAAAGTAAATGAAGAACAAGGGAATGATGAAAGTGAACAATGTGATTATAATATGACAAATGCCTATTCATTTCATGATGTAGTCTTAGATAATGAAATTGAAAATCATGATTCATATGGTTCATAATGAAATATAGAGATTCATCATCAAGAAATTTTATCAGACAGTGAAATAGAAGAAACAGATGACCATATAAGATTTTATGCACAAAATAATCAAGAAATTCCATTGGTCAGAAAAGATTTAGATGAAGAAAAAGCAAGAATTACTGCAGATCTGGTGAACAAAGCTAGAAGCAATTATCATTTAAGGAATATAATTATTGGTGAAATTGGTAGTCAACCAGCTGGTATCTTTATAAGAGAAAATAAAATAGACACCAAATATGTACAAAAGAAAGATGGACCTAGAGAAAATGCAAACAAACCTAAGGTCAAGATTGTAACTAAATCCATAAAGCCTATTATTGTACAAGAAGGAAAAGCAAAGGTACAAGAAACAAGTACTTCTACTCTTAAGATAGAAAACAAAAAATCTAAGAAAGAAGAACCAACCCTGAACATACAGATTGAGGAAAATAACATTATTGTTGAAAAACCAAAATCCTCAGATATAAAGTACACTCCAGTAGAAACGGGACACTGTTTATCTCGTAAAAACTATAAAAGTTCCATTTTTAGAAATGACGAGGATCAAGGAACATAAAGAAAAGGTTCTATCATTGTTGAATAGTGTGCCTATAGTGAAAGTTTAAAGTCCAAAAAATGTTGATAAGAGACCAATTAACAAAGGGAAGGAAGCTGAAGTAATGATTTATGAGATTCCTCAGATTTTCTTAAACACAACTACTTCTCCTAAGGTTGTAGACCCATTTTTTCTAACACTGGTAATTAATGGAAGGATGCTTAAAAATTGTATGATTGACTTAGGAGCATCAAACACTGTCATGCCAATAGAAATTATGAATTCTATGGCATTACAAGTGGATACTCCTCATGGGAGATGTCAAGCAATGGATTCTAGAGAAGTCCCTCTTATTGGTACTATTGAAGCCATGCCTTTCAAATTAGCAGTGTGTCCTGGTGTGGTTTTAACTATGAATGTTCTTGTTGTTGACATACCACCACATTATGGGATGTAACTATCTAGAAAGTGGAGTGCTTCAATGGGAGGTAGCATACAAAGTGATTTATCATATGCTACTTTTAACATTAATGGAAATAATGTTAACATGTCAAGAGAAGGTAGGACTCCTCACATGATTGAATGGTATGAAGGCACTAACATTAATTACTGTATTGATGTGGATATGGAGAAATTTAGAGTATAGAGGATTGATCATCATCATCAGTGTGAAACTATTGATCCTCTGGTTAAAGAATTGACTCTACAAAATGATGGATTGTGGAAAATGTATTCTGATGGAGCTTTCTCAAAAGAAGGATCCGGAGCTGGTGTGTTACTGGTATCTCCATCAGGTACAACTTTCAAATATTTTTTTTTTCTATCCTTTCAGTGTACAAATAATACTTTAGAGTATGAGGCTTTATCTTTAGGGCTAGAGATTTCCATCAAACATGGAATAAAATGTTTAAAAGTTTATGGTGATTCTGAATTAGTGGTAGCCCAAACAAGATCCAAATATGCAGTGAAAAATGATAGATTAAAGATGTATAAATATGCTATTTGGGATCAGATTGAAATTTTTGATGCTTTTGATATAAATTGGATAGAAAGGTCTAAAAATATAATGGCAGATTTCTTAGCAAATGCTACTCTGAAAACTAATGATCAGACCTTAGTTGGGGTATCACTACTTGAAGTTAAGACAAGACCAGTTGTTCTAGAGAATATATATAATTGAGTTTTTTAGGATGACCAATATATTTTGAGATTCATTCAGTGTCTGGACCATTATGAGAATCAGTACATAGATTGAAATACCTTACTTGAGAACAATAATGGTAAATATTATGCCTTAGGAAATGAGGTTGTCAAATTGAGTTCCAATCAGATTCGTAATGGTCTGGTTGAACTTGAAGCACTGTTTAGTAGTCAAAATGATCACTCAAAAAAAACAAGCAATGTTAAGGTTGAGGACTTGGAGGAAATTAACTTAGGATCATAAACTAGTCCTCAAGTTGTTTACATTGGAAAAGGTTTAGATTCCCATATAAGGACAAATTTGATTAAATTATTGAGAAAATATAAGCATGTTTTTGCATGGTCATATGAGGATCTAAAGGCTTACAGGGAAGACATTTTCCAACTTGAGATCCCACTAAAGTCATAGGTGAAACCAGTTAGGCAAAAACAAAGGCCTGTTAACCCTTTGTTGGCTCCTAAGATGGAATAAGAGTTGATGAAGTTAAAAGATGTTGGGATTATCCAGCCTATCAGACACTCAACATGGATTTCAAATTTGGTACCAGTAAGAAAAAATAATGGTGACATTAGGTTATGTGTGGATTTCAGAAATTTGAATATTGCCTCACTAAAAGATAACTATTCTTTACCCAACATGGAGGCAATGTTACATAAAGTGACTGGTTGTGAGCTGCTATCAATGATGGATGGTTTCTCAGGCTACAACCAAGTTTTAGTGAAGGAATTATGATAGGGAGCCTCCTTGGTAACCTTCTGAGTTTTCTTAAAACTCTTAATAGGTCTCTCTTAGGACCTCTAGGGCTTCCTCAATCCACCCTTCAACACCTTGAAGAATCAGCTCTACCTCTCCAACCAAGGAAACTAACTATCATGTTAAAAAACACCATTCTTGTGTTCTACAAGAACCTTCCACTCAAACAACTCCAAGCCCTAAAATTAAATTTGGATTTGCAGGAGGGTCAGGGCTTCAACATAATCCATCTTTGGATTGAAACCCAGCTCTGAAGCCATCAAATTGGTCCATGTTTCCATCGAGTTCTAGATTCCTACTTTCTAGACCTTGTAGCCTTTTTGCAAATTAGGCCTCCTAGTTTTTAGGAAACCTCAAAAACAGAAAAAATATCTCAAAGAACCCCAAAATATGTTCTAGTAGTATTCAATTAAATCAAAAACCCACAAGGATTTTCTAGGTCTTAGGGTACAGTACTGTCCGTACACCATACTTCTTGAAAATGGCTTCTTTCTTGTTTTTGGACCAGTTTGGTGTCTTGGGCTTCAAAACGTGTCTTGTTGGATCTTTGGGAGCTCCTCCAACTTAGGGAACACCTTAAAAACACCATGAAACATATCCATGGCCTTCTTGGCTCATGAGAACACCTCCTGCACTTTCTAAATCAACTGTCACTTGCTTCCTCTAACCGGGCTATGAGTTTAGCTTGCCTAGGGAAAGTGCTTAAAAATGCAAGCCAGCACTTTGAGAGCTCCTCCTTCCACAGAATGGTATCTCCATGGACCTAGTCCCCATTCCCAGATGGCCATATAGAACCAATGGTGGGAAGTGGATTTAGGTCCACATCTTTGCCCCTTGTCCAAAACGGGACAGCAAACAGTCCAAAACTAAAAGAATTTTCAAACGACAAATAAAGAACAACTAAAAAGAAAAATAATGATTGGAAAATATTTGTAACATGTGAAAAAACAACCTCCAATGATCATAGTCCAGAAAATAATCCATTTTCATACAATGAAAACCCAAAATGCTTCAAATCTGTAGTTTTTTCCAGAAAAACTCTTGCTCCAAAATAGCAGTCCATACAAATGAATTCCAACACTCACAATTAGGGTTTTTCCACCTTATATGGATTAGAAACACATGTGACCACCCTTATATGGGTTCAAAACTCTTAAAATTTTGAAATTCTTTAGACAACAAAATGTTGTCAGTAACTTTGAAAAGTTGCTCATGTTGCATAGCAACATTTTTCATTTTTTAGCCAATCACACTTTTTAAGTGTTTTTTTCCACCCATCTACCTTATCTAACTTTATATAGACTACCTAGGGTATCCATGGACCCTAAGTACCACCATGACATGACTCTGCCCATTGATGACATCATCAAGGACAGTCCACTAAACAAGAGCCAAAAAGAGCTAAACTAACCAAAGTGAAGTATAAAATGAAACCCATCTAAACTACTCTTGGTCAACATGACCTTATATATTTACATTTCCCTACTAGATGGTCTTACACACACTAGAACACCAAAAAGACAAGAGACCACCATATTTGATGGCATCTCAAGGGTGCTCCTGCACCATACTACCAAGGCTAAGAACTTATGTCACCTCTGGGGAAAGGAGCTTAGGATCAATTCCCTACTTCTTGAAGTCACTCTCAGCCACCCAAGTAGCCTCATCCTCTGACATTCCTACCCACTAAATGAGATGTTCCAGATAGGTGCCTTTCCTAGTCTTTTTCTTCACCCGAGAGTCTAAAATCTTCTCTGCCTTTGGTATTGGTGTAGGGGTAAGCTGAACATCTGTTGCTATGTCCTTACCATCTGACTGTACCTCTATATATTTTGGTGTAGGTCCCTTATACTAGACTAAATCTTGCACATTGAAGACAGGAGAGATTGCCAAATCTGTTGGCAAGTCAAGTTTATAGGCATTTTGCCCATACTTTGCAAGAATCTTGCAAGGACCAATC
>MU226686.1:1176053-1198679 GCA_018584345.1 Thuja plicata
ACCTTGAAGAATCAGCTCTACCTCTCCAACCAAGGAAACTAACTATCATGTTAAAAAACACCATTCTTGTGTTCTACAAGAACCTTCCACTCAAACAACTCCAAGCCCTAAACTTAAATTTGGATTTGCAGGAGGGTTAGGGATTCAACATACTCCATCTTTGGATTGCAACCCAGCTCTGAAGCCATCAAATTGGTCCATGTTGCCATCGAGTTCTAGATTCCTACTTTCTAGGCCTCCTAGTTTTTAGGAAACCTCAAAAACAACAAAAATATCTCAAAGAACCCCCAACTCTGTTCTAGTAGTCTTCAAGTAAATCAAAAACCCACAAGGATTTTCTAGGTCTTAGGGTAGAGTACTGTTCGTACACCGTACTTCTTGAAAATGGCTTCTTTCTTGTTTTTGGACCAGTTTGGTGTCTTGGGCTTCAAAATGTGTCTTGTTGGATATTTGGGCACTCCTCCACCTTAGGGAACACCTAAACAATACCATGAAACACATCCATGGCCTTCTTGGCTCATGAGAACACCTCCTGCACTTTTTAAATCAACTGTCACTTGCTTCCTCTAACCGGGCTATGAGTTTAGCTCGCCTAGGGAAAGTGATTAAAAATACAAGACAGCACTTTGAGAGCTCCTCCTTCCATAGAATGGTAGCTCCATGGACCTAGTCCCCATTACTAGATGACCGTACAGAACCAATGGTGGGAAGTGGAGTTAGGTCCACATCTTTGCCCCTTGTCCAAAACAGGACAGCAAACAGTCCAAAACTAAAAGAATTTTCAAATGACAAACAAAGAAAAACTACAAAGAAAAATAATGATTGGAAAATCTTGGTAACATGTGAAACAACAACCTCCAATGATCACAGTCTAGAAAATAATCCATTTTCATACAATGAAAACCCAAAATGCTTCAAATCTGCTATTTTTTTTCCAGAAAAACTCTTGCTCCAAAATAGCAGTCCGTACAAATGAATTCCAACACTCACAATTAGGGTTTTTCCACCTTATATGGCTTAGACACACATGTTCCCACCCTTCTATGGGTTCAAAACTCTTAAAATTTTGAAATTCTTTAGACAACAAAATGTTTTCATCAACTTTGAAAAGTTGCTCATGTTGCATAGCAACATTTTTCATTTTTTAGCCAATCACACTTTTTAAGTGTTTTTTTTCCACCCATCTACCTTAGCTAAATTTATCTAGAATACCTAGGGTATCCATGGACCCTAAGTACCACCATGACATCACTCTTCCCATTGATGACATCATCAAGGACAGTCCACTAAACAAGAGCCAAAAATAGCTAAACTAACCAAAATGAAGCATAAAATGAAACCCATCTAAACTACTCTTGGTCAACATGACCTTATATATTTACATTTCCCT
This sequence comes from Thuja plicata, assembly GCA_018584345.1. Taxonomy (NCBI): domain Eukaryota; kingdom Viridiplantae; phylum Streptophyta; class Pinopsida; order Cupressales; family Cupressaceae; genus Thuja; species Thuja plicata. Next base: position 1,177,444 of record MU226686.1, read on the forward strand.
ACTAGAGGGTCTTACACACACTAGCACACCAAAAAGAAAAGAGACCACCATATTTGATGGCATCTCAAGGGTGCTCCTGCACCAAATTAGAGAAGTACAAGACTACATTTACCACTCCTTGGGGAACTTATGTCTATATCAGAATGCCATTTGGACTGATAAATGCAGGAGAAAATTTTCAGAGGGCTATGGATGTTGTTTTTAAAGAATTTATTGAATTGTTCATGGTCATTTATCAAGATGATCTAACTGCATACTCTAAAACGGATGAAGATCATTGTGAACACCTGGGTAAAATTTTCAACAAAGCTTTAGAATATGGTGTTTCATTAAATTCCAAGAAATGTCACTTTGCAGTACAAGAGGGAAAGCTGTTGGGACACATAGATTCTTAAGATATAGTAAGAATAGACCCTGAAAGAATAGAAGCAATCCAGAAGGTCATTGCTCCAAAAAACTTAAAAGGAGTTCAATCTTCCTTAGGAAAGATTAATTTTGTCAGAAGATTTATAGCAAACTTTACATAAATTATCAAACCTATCATAAAGTTGCTGAAAAAAGATGCAAAATTTACTTGGAATGAAGAAGCTCAAATGAGATTTGACATAATAAAGAAGGTCGTGCAAGAGGCTCATGTTCTAAAATCACCTGATTATAGTAAGCCCTTTTCTCTATTTTCATTTGCATCTTATCACACAATTGTTGTTGTTTTACTACAAAAAGATGAAGAAGGATTTGAGCATCGAATAGATTTTTATAGTAAATCTCTCGAGGCTGCAAAGCTAAATTATGAGATGATGGAGAAACATGCATATGCTTTAGTGAAAGTAGTAAAATCTTTTAGACCATATTTAGTCTATGCTAAGGTGCAAGCATATGTCCCTCACTCAGCAGTAAAGGATATTATTACTCAGTCAAAAGTGACTGGTAAGAGGTGTAAGTGGATCAATAGAATTTAGGAATTTAATCTTGAAATCCACATTACAAAGTTGATAAGAGGTCAGGGTTTGGCAAAAATCATGACAGAAGATAACATGGATTTAGTGCAAGTGAATGATATAGAGACACGTGATCAAATAGTATCAAGTATAGTAAGGTAACCATTTTATGCTGACATTGTGTACTTTTTAAAGAATGCCAAGTGTCCTAATACTATGACTCACAATCAAAAAACAAATCTCAGATTGCAGGCTAAAAAATACACCTTAGTCAAAGGAGATTTATATTGGAAAGATAGAAATGGTGTATTATTGCTATGTTTGGATCGGAGCCAATCTGAGAAATTTTTAAGTGAGATGCATGCAGGGGAGTGTGGAGGTCACTTTTCTGCCAAGACCACTGCCCACAAAATTTTAAGGGCTGGATACTATTGGCCTTATTTATTTAAGGATACATATGCATATTTCAAAAAATGTGAACCTTGTCAAAGGTTCTCAAATAAGCTCAAATTTTTAGGAGCCCTATTGTTAAACCCAGTGAGTGCTGAAGCCCCTTTTTCTATGTAGGGAATTGATTTTATTGGTGAGTTTGCAGAAAAATCCAGTGGAGGACACAGTTGGATACTAGTAACCACTGATTATTTTACAAAGTGGATTGAAGCCATTCCTACAAAAGAGTCAACAAGTAAGGTAGTCACTGAATTCTTAATGAAGAATATTCTCACTAGATTTGGTGTACCTTCAAAGTTAGTGATGGATAATGCCATGTGCTTTAGATCAGATGAGATAACAAATTTTTGTGAGAAATATGGGATCATAATGTCATATTCATCCCCATATCACCCACAGGTAAATGGACAAGCTGAATCCAGTAATAAAAGTATATTGAAGATATTAAAAAAGACTCTTGAAAAAAATAAGAGAGCATAACATACAAAACTAAGGTTAGCACTCTGGGCTAATAGAATAATAGTTAAGAAGGCCACTGGTAAGTCACCATTTGAATTGGTATATGGTTTACAGATTAAAATGCCTATAAGAAATCTGTTGCCAGTATATCAGTTCATGCAAGAAGAGAAGTTAGATGTTTCTTATAGCATGCAGAATAGAATGATTCAATTGGCAGAGTTGGATGAAACAAGAAGAGATAGCCAGAAGGAAAACATTAAATTACAATAGAAGATGAAATATTTTTTTGACAGAAGGGCTATTGATAGAAAATTCCAACCAGATGACCTAGTTCTTCAATGGAATATGAGATCAGAAGATTAAGGAAAGCATAAAAAAATTGAGTCTTTATGGCTTGGACCATTTTTTATTTCACAAATCTTTGGAAAGGATTCCTATTTGCTGAAGAACATGGATGGAGAAGATTTTGAGTTGCTAGTGCATGGGAAATTTTTGAAGCCTTTCTTCAATTGAAAAACAATTTTTTATGCACAAGTAAGTATGTATTATATTGTAAATAGTTTCTTTTAGTTGTATGTTTCCCTTAAGAGGTCATTTAGTCTGCGTCAAATAAGAGGTCTACAACCAGAGATTTTGAGATTATTTGTCGTAAACTTGTGTTTAGCCATCCTTAGAGAGAGCCACTATTGGTTGTATTTCCTATTTTTGAGTTTGCTCTGAAAATTTTTGAGATGCCTGTCATTCTTATGCCCAGAAGGTTAATATTTGTGTCTTAAATTGTTTACATACCTCTGCAAATAATTATTTAACCCTAAACCTAGTTGAAAATGTCAAAACCCTAAGTCCTTGAGTAAATTTTATTTGAAATTATAGAAAAGCCCTAAAATTACCAAGCTAGTTCTATTTCTACATTACCTTTTTCATGACTTAAGTCTGAGTTTATGTGCTTTTGCTTATTTATTAGTAACCAAGTCTCATAAGCAAAAACAAATATTCCTTATGATAAAGAGACTTGGCAAAAATCCTTCTTGCGTAGTCTCTTGATAAAATAGAATATGCTGAAATGGTTATGAGACTTGGTGTGGATTGTTGATTTATAATAAGATCTGACGGTAATCATGTTGTCTCATGATAAAATGTGAGTTAAGTAAAATAATTGGAGATCTAGCGACAATGGTTGATCAGAGATTTAATCTAATGACAGTCAGGAAATCTCCTCATTGTAACTGTGGTTTAGAAATTATCATGCGACATGGAGATTTAATGGTCGCTAAGTCTCTAGATAAACCAAGGGCTAGATGTCATATTAAAGCAGTGTTGTCACCAAGTGTCAGGATGAAAGATGAGTTAATTTAAAGATTAAGAGATTCAGCAATAACCCTTGATTTTAGATATAATCTAACAGTAGTCGCATGATCGCTTCATAAGATTGAAAATTCAAAAGCTATCATGCGATTAAGAGACAAAAGTAAAAGGTATGACATGCATCCATTTGTTGCTAAGTCTCATAAAATATTAGGATTTTTAATGAGGATTATGTGACTTAGTGACAACCATCAGAGGTAGAGGAAAGAGAGATCGACAGTAGTCGCATTGTCTCTAGATGTAGATTATAAAGATGAAGTAAATCATGCAATTAAAAGATTAAAGTGGTAGTCACGTAGTCTCCTGATGAAAAATTATTTAAGGAAATTATCTGGCAACATAGAGATTCTATAGTCACTAAGTCTCTAGATGTGACCTAAGGTAAAGAACAGTTAAGAAAACACTTTGTCGTGATGTCTCTATAAGACAAAGTGTGAAGTTAAAATTTCCAGCGACAATGCGCCAACCGTTGATTAGGATTATAATCTAATGGAAGTCACTAAGTCTCTTGAAGAAACTATAGTTGGCAAGAACATCAAGCGAAAAGGAGATCACTCAGTCACTCAGTTGCTAGAAGTTAACCAGAGTTAAAGAAAGACTTTTCAGCGGCGTCATCATGGATAATTGCTGACCAATCAGAGTACATAGATTTTGACAGATGGGAAAGTAGCCATAATATAAGTTAAATGTAGCCAGTCAGATTTGATATTGATCTCATTTTTGAATTGTATAAGGTGGTTTATACAAAAACACTCATTAGAAATTGATTTCCTGACAGTTTGAATGTCACGGCTAAAACCAGAAATTGATGTCACAGTGCATGGAACTAATGGCATAAATGACTGAATTGTAAGTTTACCAGATCAAAGAGACATCTGCATTGAATTCTCAATTATAATTAAGCTTGTACATTATCATTTCATTTTACCAAGCTTCCAATTTCTTAGAGCGAAGAGTTCATAGAAATCTTAGTGTCTTCTGAAAAAGGTTGAAATTTTCAGCACTAAGTGATTCAGAAAGGTGCTTTCTTGATTCAGAGTTCAACAGATATTTTAATTTGTAGTATATTCAGTGATCAAAATTGTAGATTTCGGAGGAATTCACAGTTGGTGGTGATGGTTTTAAGTATTTTTATTTAAATATCAATTATAAAGGTTGAGAACAGAATAGAAAGAGAAGATGAGTCAAGCACAAAGTATGGCATCCACCAGTGGGAGAAGTGAAGATGTTGATGATGAGTCAAAAGGAAAGAGGAACTACTCAAATGAAATTCTCACTTTGCTTCCAGGCTCAAGCCAAAATTGAAATGTTAGTGCTGAGGTCTTAATTGATGATATGTCTTATATTAGAGATGCAAAAACACCAGGCTCATCAGGATATTCACTATTTAATTACTTATTTAATAATAATGATGAACCCATGCCTATCTCAAACCGTTGGACTTGTGGATTAGCCAGGTTGATAGTTCCTGATGTCTTTGTTGATGTCAATTTCATATTAGAATTGGCTAGTAGATATGACCCCCTAACAAAAACCATTAAGAGGGATGATGGAAAGCCCTTACTCACTTTGGACTGAAATACTTTAATAAAAGCCTTCAATGTATACTAACCCATGACTACTGAAATAAATCTGATGAGCCTAGACAATAGATACACTAGAGAATCTGGCATTGCTGCTAAGTTGATCAAGGATCATCGTGTCCCTAACAAAATGAAAACCTATATATCCCCCATTGTAGGAGAAACCCCATACTTTGACAAAGATCTTAATTTGTATTTCAAATACATATCATATGAACTATGTAGAGTGCTTGGAAAGGATGTTGGGGCAGAGATGATCACCTCAAATATCTTGATGATGGTGTTGGATATGCAGAGCCTCCACACCATTTCAAATTATGACTACATCGAGTATGTCATAGACTAGATGCATCAAGGGTTTGTAGAAATATAGGGTAAGAAGGATCATCCAAGATTTATGCATTATTCAATCCTCATGCATTTGATCCTATACTACAATTTCCCAGTTATGAATTGTCAATTTCTACAGCCACAAAGGTTCCACCATAGCCAGCCTAACCCTGTTCAGTTTTGGCTTAGAGTATGGAATTATACATCTAGAGAGAAAGAGTTATGTGCTTTTCAAAATTGGATAATCTATCCTCTTCTTAAGTGCATAGGTTTTGATAAACCTAGGTTACCTATTAAGGTAAACCAACTATTGAGGTCATGCTAATATCTTGATAAATGCCCAGGAGACCATAATTGGGGGGATTTCTATTATGAGAAGAATTTCATGATAATGAGGGTTTATGGTTACTCCCACCCTCCACACATCTTTCCATACCATGTACCACCAAGGATAGCTACAATGGATTTCATCGGGTAGCTCATTCTGACAGACAAGGAGCACTTAGAATCACACAGGAAGGGTACATTTATACCTAGGCAATTCAGGATTTACAATTTCACTATTGGAATAGAAGCTTTGGACCTAGTGAATGCCTAGATGAATCATTACAAGATGAATGTTGCACTGCACATATATGTTGATACATAGGGTTTTATCCTGAGTGCAAAGAAATTGCTCACACCAACCATCCCCTACACAAAAGAACATGAAGAGTGTATGGAGGAAGATTTAATAAGAAACATCTTGGAGGATGAGGAGGTGGACAAAAGAGAAATTATGTTCAATGAAATTATGGACCTAGAGAGGTAGGTGAATGGAAAAGTAATGAAGTTTGGAGGTTTCTACCCTGACATGCCTTATCTAAAAAGGCTAGATGCTATTATTGACTCTCATACTCTCCTCTGTAATCAGTTAGAAGAAGCACTAGTGGTCCCAGAGAAAGGCCACATAGTGCATTTAGAGTCTGAATATGATGATGATAGTGATCAGGGCTATCCTTCACCTACTTCCTATCCAGATTATCAAGCAGTTGTATTGGAGCATGCAGTTAAGGGGGAAGATATCATTGACCTAACAGAGGTCCCAGAGAAGGAAGTGACAAATGAGCCCCCAACAAAGAGACAAAAATAGAAACAGGGGAGCCTTCTAGAAAAAAAGAAGACAGATAGAGTTGGAGCTCTATCAAATGAAAACATGCCCTATGATCATTTATTGAGAAAATAGATTAAGTCAGGGAAGAAACTACAAAAAGATGCAGAAGAAGATGAAGAATTACCTCTTAGGTCATGTATAGATGAAAGGTTGATGCATCAAGAGGAATTCCTCAAGGATGACAACTTCATTAAGACAAGAGAATTCAAGGATTTCCTCATATGGAATAAGAAACAAAAAATTGGAAAATAGTTGCAATTGGTAGGTGGTGATTCGGTCATTCAGGAAGCCTTACAAACATTGTAGGATTATGATCCTGAATCTGAGGAAATCACACCAGAACACGCAAGGCAACCGGTCAAGGCCACTGGGATATTATTTGTGGAAGGCTAGGATTTGTCCTTAGAATTTATAATTGATTATATAAGAAGGAAATCGTATGTCAAATTATCATTACAGACTCAAGTTGGAGATATGATCAGAGGGTTTGGGTATAACCCTAAATCTCAGGCACTTGCAATGTGGAGCTTAGCTCCTAAAGATCAAAAGCCGTCTATTTTAAATATTCAAGAGAATATGGAGGGGATTAAAATCATATTGACACTAGAAATTACATGGGATTTGGAAATATCCCAAGTAATGACTCACTTTTCTCAGCTCAATGAGGCAAAGACAACTCAACTATCAGAGAAATTGCAAAAACTCACTAGACATAGTAGTGATATTGTTAAAGATAGGGAGTTAGCACTAATAAAAATCAAAGAACGGAAAATCTCATAGATGAGCTTACTAGAAAATTGATAGAAATAATAGAGCCTACCCCTATTGAGCCAAAAGAAGTGATGGATGTTGAAATCCAAACAAAGGATACAGGGGAGATACCTGCTAGAACAAAGCTAGGAGTCACAGAGCATAACAATGTGGTTTTGGAAGCATTAGCTTTAATTTTGTAGCATAGAATTGACACCATCATAGATAAGATTGATGTGGTGTGTGGGGCTTATGGCAGGTTGCTAGGCCTACAAGCAGAGGTGGCTAACTTTTTGACAATTTTGAATCCTTATTATTCAACCTAGTCTGGAAGAACATCACTTTTTGAGAGATTGGCATCAGTACAACCATTAAGGTCAGATCTGCCAGAAATAGTAACTTTGGTTGGTACAGAAATATAATAGATTGGGGCTACTTTATCTTTCTTCAAAGGAAAATCCAATCAAATTGAGGAAAGATTTAAGATGTTTGGGGTGAGCTATAGTAGGTTTGTACCCCCTATTAGAACTGAGGATGATCAGATCAAACCATTAGGGTTATGGGGATCAGAGTTTGATGATGTGCTTCCCAACAAAGACATTTATGTATCTAATCAGGGAGAATTATATATGGAGAGGTTGAAAAAAATTCTGGATGAGGCAATAAAGGCAGAAACAAACTGTAATAAGTTCATTAGAGATGTTAAAAGCATAACAGATGCTAGGTGGGAAAGGCAGAAGGCTCAACTGGAAAGCATTCAGAATTTTGAGTGGCCTAAGGAGGAAGTTGTGACTACATGGGATATCATGACAAAGCCCAAGAAAAATAAGCTTGTCACAGTTAACTTGGATGTCATAGATGAAGAATAAAAGGGACACATGGCACCTGATCTATGAGCACAAGAAGGTTAGTAATCTTTAAGAGATTAGTGTAGGTTATCCTATATTGGCGATAAATAAATCTTGTTACAACTATTAGATACTATCCTGAATATATGAAGACAAAGTTGCTGACATCCACAAGAAGACAAAGAAGAAAGATCAGATTTTATTCTTCAGTTTTGTCCTCCCACCGCTTGGATTTTTCTTGTCTTTTGTCTCTTTCTATTTTTTTAGGGTTAGGTCTCAAAATAATCCGAAGCTCATTGCATCCTTGTCTTAAGGTTTCCAAGATGATTTGAAACTATATAAGTATGTAATTGTAACCATTTTTGTAATAGAAGGGGGAGTAGGAAATTTTAATAGAATTACAAGGCAGACCAAAATTGTGTCTGAACCTTTGTACTATTTGTATATCTAAATGCATTTTAAGCTTTAAGACATCAATATAAATATTTTGCAATCTCTTTTCTGCATCTGAATTGTCTCTTTACATTTCTGTTATAGTTCTTGTGTGTTTATCTGTAAGGCATTTAAGCACACTGCTCATAAGGTGATTGTGCAGTTACTTGTAAGTTCCTTCAAGGAAAGATTAAATTTTTTCAAGTAACCCCAGGGAACATAACATTAGTTTGAGGATTGGATGATAAATTTATAGGAAGAGGATAGTATATAAGGTATTCTATCTCTGTTGCAAGTGTTTTATTGATTACCTTGATATGGATTTATACAAGATATTGACTCATAGCCCATGGATTAGGCACTAGTTTTTTGTTTGCTAAGTAATTGATTCACAATCCAGTATTTTAAATTACTTAATCATGTACACTACAGAATAGATAATTCCATTCAAGTGAGTGTATTCTTAGGGTATAGTTCAGTTTGTTGATTCCTTGAAGAGAGGATCATTAGATTTCCCCTCATTAAATCAAAAGGAAGAAGGATTAAAATCCTTATCTCATTGGTTTATGTTATCAAGACCATAGCCTAGCTTATAGTACTATATTTTAAATTAATCATTGCAATATCCAAGGTATTTTATAAGTTGTTATAGTGAGGTCAGAAGTAACAACTAGTGAATGAACTAGTACACTAAATATATTGACTAAAGAATCAATAATCTGCTATAGGTAATACCTTCCTGAGTCTGTGGAGCTCAAAAAAGAAGGAGGTGATAATAGGTATCCCCAGTGTTATCAAATACCTCATCAATTAGCCTTTCTCTTGCATAAAAAAGGAGTTTGCATTCAAGTATATAAGTATACTATCATTTTAAGGATGTGCTGCAAGAAAAAGAGCTAACACAATGGTTGAACCTTTTTCTCAAGATCTTGTCAGAACTTTACTACTCTATTCTCCAATGATATCTTCTTTTGAATGGTATCTAGATGGATATTTTGAATTTTTAAGGTGTGACATTCACATCTGTGATCTGTGATTATTCTTGACTTGGTTCGGGGTTATTGCATGATACATCAATAGAGTCAAACATTTCTTTAATAATTGTTTCTTTATTGATAGGTCTAGGTTCATCTTCAATCATAGGAGCATATTCATAATATCTTTCTTCAATCATGAACTTCTCATCAATCTTCACATGTGCACTTTCAATGATTTTCTTCAACCTTAAATTAAAACATCTATATTCTTTTCTCTTAGTAGAGTAACCATGAAAAATACCTTCATCGCTTCTATCATCAAATTTTCCAACACCATCATCTATCTTGATGTATCACTTACTTCCAAATATTATGAAGTATTTTACTTTAGGTCTTATTTGAATTATGTTGATAGTATAGACTGCATCTCTCCAATAGGTGTGTTCAACTTTTCCTTCAATCATGATAGTTCATGTTGTGTCAAGTATTATCATGTTCCTCCTTTCTGCAATTCCATTTTGTTTAGGGGTTTTGGGTGCACTTGGTTGTATTTTGATCCCATGTTTTTTCATAGTACTCAGGAAACTTGTCCGAGGTGAATTCTCCTCCTCTATTAGATCTCAGACATTTTATCTTTAATCTAGACTCATTTTAAACTTTAGCTTTGAATATTTTGAACTTCTCAAAGGCTTTAGATTTTTCTTCCAAGAATGCAACCCACATCATTCTGGAGAAATCATCAGCAAACAAAATCAGATACCTTTCACCATAGTATAATTTTTTTTGAGTAGGTCCACATAAGTCTATATGTACTAGATCTATTTTTTTCTCTGCAGAATTTTGTTTGCTTCTGAAGGAGGTCCTCACATGTTTTCCCATCACACATTCCCTGCATATAGTATCAACTGGTCTTGCAATATTAGGAAGGTCTCTTACTTCCTTTACATTACTTATCTTCACTATGTTGTCAAAATTGATATGACAAAGTCTTTTGTGCCATAGCCAACTGTCATCCACTTTTGCAAAAAAACAACTCACTTCGGAGTTAAGCTTAAAAACATTATCTTTGGTCTTTGATCTTGATGCAATCATGTCTCCTTCTTTGTTGTTGATAATACACCTATTGTTATTGAATTCTAACTAGTATTCTTTATCAAGCAACTATCCGACACTTAGTAGGTTATGATGTAAACCATCAACATATAGAACATCATATGTCTTGTTCTTTCCATCTAAGGTGATAGATCCTCTGGCAATGATAGGTTTAGGAGTGCTATCTCCAAATCTAACCATGCCACCTTTGTACTTGACTATATTTACAAATCTATCTTTGTCTCCTGTCATGTGATGTGAACACCCATTGTCTATGATCTAGTCTGTTCTGATATCTTCTTGTGGAACTAAGGCCAATTCTTGTGCTTTCTTTTCATCTTCAATTTCTATTGTTTCAATCATTTTTTAATTAGCTTTAATTGCAAAAAATCCAATTTCATCTTCTCCTAAATCATCATTAGTTACACCATCTTCAGCATGATAGCATTTCTTAGTATATTTGGTTTTGTAATCTGCTCTGTACTTCTTGACTCTTGTAGGACACTTAGATTCAAAGTGGCCAACTTTGTTGCATGAGAAACATTTGAATGGTAGTTGTCCTTCACATTTTCCTTCACCTTTCCTTTCCTTCTTAGAAATCATAGCAATAATTTCTTCTAGTTCTGTATCAACTTCTTCTTTCTCAATATTACTAGAGATGCTCAAGGATTTCTTACCATGGATTGAAGCTTTGAAGGTTGTTTCCATTTTAGGTTCTATCTTCAATCTTGATATCTCAAATGTAGATATTTTGCTGATTAAGGTTTCTCTTTTGAAGTCCTTTGAGAATTGCATGGTTTCATCCAAGATGTTTATCTTTCTTTCATAATCTTCTATCAATGTAGTCATTAGTTTGTCCATTGTATCTTCCTCTGAGACTTCTCCACCGTTGTTCCTGATTCCCGAGACTGCTTCCTTAATCCTCTGATTGTAAGCTCTGATGTTTTCTTTAGGTAGCATCTCTAAATTGTTGTATTTTTTCTTCCATGTCTTTCTACGTGCATTCTTGGCTTGGATGTCTCCTTCAAACATGTCTTCTAGGTATTTCCAAATTGAATAAGCTTTGTCTACCTTCTTGATCTCAAAAAATTCACTGTCAGATACGGCACTGATTAGGGCTTCTTTGGAAATTGCATTTTGGGTGAATACTTCCTTTTTTTTATTAGTAGAGTCTTCTTATGCAAGGTCTTCCAAGGTAGGAACATCAATTGCGTGAGTAGCAACCTCATAGATCTCAAAACCAATGCACTGAAGATGTGTTATCATTTTGTTCTTCCAGTCAAGATAATTCTCTCCATCAAGCTTAGGACTCTCTTTCCTAAAGTACACCATTTGATCTACCTGAAGATGTTAGGCTTTCTCTCCAAGGCACTTAGCTCTGATACGAATTGTTGGAATAGTCCCAAGGGATAACTAAGAGGGGGGTGACACAATTATCAGCAAGTTTAATTCTTTTCTCCAATTAATTACAAAATATCACTAAGCACATACACATTTAAGATAACACAAAATAGAACACCAGAATTTTGGTTACAAGGAAACCAAACTAGGTAAAAACCCTGGTGGGAATTAGCACCCATAAAGAACTGTACTTGAGTATAATAATCCCTATTAGAAGATCTTACAACCCTATTAGGAGTTTATCTTTACAATGCAATAAGTACAGTGACCTAGTTAAGGGTCAGACCTTGTTATGAGTCTTTTACAAATAACCCTATTAGGGGTTAGGACTCACTGTCAAAAAGCTCAATACTAATATGATGAAGGCTACAACCTTCAGTAAAACATATATACACTATATCTAATAATGAACTGTTTGAGTAGACATGTTGTCTTGATCAATTCAAATGAATTATATACACTTTCTTCTTCTTCACATATATCTTTAACTGATGAATGAAATGGCTCTACTTTCCCAAAACAATCAGCATTTTGTTCTATCCTTTTTCAATCTCTTTTCTTATCATTCACACCTTGTGATCTTAAAATGAACTACTATAAGTATCTTTTCCAAAAGGTATGGGCATGTCAGCTATATGAATCCCTTCAATGCTTCTCTTATCGGCCAAACCAAGCACACAACATAATCAGAACCACACAACTCAAAATGAATAGACGCATCGTTTCACCTAGTTGACTCCACCAAAATTACCCAAATGTCATACTTTGGATGAAACATGATTAGCACCTTTGGTTAATTTTATTAGACTCATAACTAAACATGAATCTAAACACACATATCCCATAGATAGATGCAACTGAAGAATCAATAAATTTACCGTCAGCTTTCTAAAAATAGTCCTCTGAAACTGTGGCTGGTAAACAGAGTAACAAAACTCAACTTTTAATGATCTTCTGAATGTGTGTGTATGTACATGGTATAGTAACTATGTCTGAAACAAAAAAACAACCAAGCAAGGCTCCTACATATCCATACTAAAAAGTGAATATAGTTCACTATTGTATACTATATGTTGTCATCAATGACAAACATAGAGTCAACTATTTGCACAAAGACAAATCTCCAACATAATCAGTCTATGGATAACAGTGGGGTCAATCATTTTAGGAGACCCTTTCAGAGAGGAGGATACAAAGGAAGAGGGCCTCCTAGAGGAAGGTTTTAGTCCCAAGGAAGACCCAATTCAGTCTTTACTGGTAAGTGTTACAACTGCAACCAAGTGGGTCACACAATGGGTAGGTGTCCTGAAGAGGCTTCCTCATCTTCAATGGGGGATATAAGAAATAATTTGGTACAAGAGGATGACACCCAAAGTTTTACTTTTCCCATCTCCAAGGCAGGGCCAGTAATGGATGGAGAGAACTTGATGCTAAGAAGAACTTTGTTGAAAGCGCGTAGCACTATAGAGCCACCTCAAAGAAAGAATTTGCTTAAGAAAACTTGTAGGTCTCATGGGAATATTTTCAAAGTGATAGTGGACTCTGGATCCACTAAGAATATTGTATCCACAGAGATGGTGGACAAATTGAAATTGAGAAGGATGCCTCATACCACACCCTATAAGGTTTCATGGTTGAATAAGGGTCAAAAAATAGTGGTAGATGAACAAAATTTGGTTGAGTTTGAGATTGGAGAGTATAAGGACAAGGTCCTATGTGACATACTACCTACGGATGCATGTCATCTACTTCTAGGACATCCATGGCAGGTTGATGTCAAACCAATACATGATGGAGAAAATAATAGTTATGTGATCACCAAGCTAGGAAAGAAGTTTTAGATGGATCCTTTGGCAGAGCCTAATGAGGAGAAGCATGTGGGAACAAGTGTGATGTTATTGATTGGGAAGAAGTTCATAAAATCCATGAAGAAGGAGAAAGGAGTCTGTTGTGTAGTGGTGATAAAACCAAACGAGGAGACTAAGGAGAAAGTCAATTTTCCACCACAGATACAAGAATTGTTGGAAAGATACCATTACATAGTAGACAATGGTTTTCCAAGTGAATTACCACCTATGAGGGATATGAGTCATCAGAGTAACCTCATTCCTAGAGAAAATTTACCAAACAAAGCAACATATAAGATGACACCAAGTCAAAATGCAGAGATAGCCAAATATATTAAAGATTTGTTGGATAAAGGGTTGATAAGGAAGAGTTTAAGCCCATGTGTTGTAACTACAATAATTGAGCCAAAGAAGGATGGAAAATGGAGGATGTGTACAGACTCCAGGGCTATAAACAAGATCAAAATTAGGTATAGGTTTCCAATGCCCTAGATAGAAGATTTTATGGACAATTTGGGAGGTTCGTGCTACTTTTATAAGGTGGATTTGAAGTCAGGATATCATCAAATAAGAGTGAGGCATAGTGATGAATGGAATATAGCTTTCAAGACCAATGAAGGGCTGTATGAGTGGTTATTAATTCCCTTTTTCCTAAGTAATGCACCTAGCACATTCATGAGGCTCATGAATGAAGTGCTAGCAGAGTTCATTGGTAAGTTTGTAATAGTTTACCTTGATGATATTTTGATCTTTAGCAGGTCCAAGGAGGAGGACATGAATAATTTAGAGATGTTATTGAGGAAGCTACATCAAGATAAGTTGATGATAAATCAAGAAAAGTGTGAGTTTCTAAAAACTGAACTAGTTTACCTTTGTTTTGTGGTTGCTAATGGATGCATGAAGATGGGTCTTGAAAATGTTAAGTCAATATTGGCATGGCCTACACCTAGGTCCATAGGGGATGTTAAGATTTTCCATGGGTTGGCCTCCTACTATAGGAAATTTGTGAGAAATTTGAGTCATGTGTGTGTCCCTATTCTTAACACCATAAAAGGTGGAATCAAATGTAAGTTTGAATGGACTCTGGCAGAAAACCAAGGGTTTGAAATGTTAAAGAAGAGGATTGAAGAACTACTTACTCTTAGGTTCCCTAATTTCAATCAACTATTTGTGGTAGAATGTGATGCTAGCAAGTTGGCTATTGGAGCAGTGCTAAACCAAGAAGGACATCCTGTAGCTTTCTTCTCTGAAAAGTTGAATGAGGCTAAACAAATGTACTCCACCTATGATTTGGTGTTATATGCTATGGTAAAAGCCCTTAAAATGTGGAGACACTAACTATTACCTAGGGAGTTTGTGGTCTACACTGATAACCATGCACTGAGTTTTCTGAATGGATAAGAAAATTTGAATCAGAGGCACTTGAAGTTGGTAGAATCATTGCAGGCTTATACATTTGTCATAAAGCACAAGAAGGGGGTTAGTAAAAAGGTTGTCAATGCTCTTAGTAGAAGAGTACTCACAATACAGAAGATACAATTGCAAAGTTTAGGGATGGCTGATTTGAAGGACCTCTACAAGGATGACAAAGATTTCAGAGGATCCTATGAAGCATGTGTGAAGTTTCAGTAGGGTTTCAAAGTTGATTTAAATGATTTTATGTTGTAGGAAGGCTTATTGTTTAAGGGACATCTTATGTGTATTCCTCAATGCTCAATGAGGGAAAAAATTGTGAAGGAGAAACACCAAGGCAGCTTGGGGGGCCACTTTGGAGTGGACAAGACATTGGAGCAAGTGAATAGGAACTACTATTGGCCTAAGTTACAATCAGATGTGAGGAGATTTTTAGAACAATGTCAGATTTTTCAGAGGGAAAAGGGACAAAGCAGAAACAGTGGGTTGTACCAGCCCCTATCCATACCCCAAAGGCCTTGGGAGTGTCTTAGTATAGATTTTGTTTTGGGGTTACCAAAGACACCTAGGGGTCATGACAATGTGTTTGTGGTGGTGGACCATTTTAGAAAAATGGCACACTTCATTTCGTGCAAGAAAACAAGTGATGCTTTTCAAATTGCATGTCTATTCTTTAGGGACATTGTGAGGATCCATGGACTGCCTCTGAATATTGTAAGTGATAGAGATAGTAAGTTTGTGGGTCACTTTTGGAGGACCCTATGGAAGATTCTTGGAACAAAATTGTCTTTCTCTTCAGCCTACCATCAACAATCAGATGGACAAACAAAGGTAGTCAACATGTCACTTGGGAACTTGTTAAGGTGTCTAACTAAGCAACATGGACTGTCATGGGATCACATCATAGGACAAGCAGAGTTTGCCTATAATGACTCCATTAATAGGAGTACAAGGAAGAGACCCTTTGAGATAATATATGGGGTCAATCCTAGAGGGATCTTAGAGTTTAGGGATCTTAGTTTGAAGGAAAAGAGGAGTGCACAAGGAGAGTCATTTGTAGAACAGAGGAAGGAGCTACATGATCAAGTCAAAAAGACTTTACAAAAGGAAGTGGAGAATTAAAAATCCAAAGTTGATCAAACAAGAAGACATTTGTAGTTCAAGGTAGGGGATCTAGTACTTCCCTATCTTAGGAAAGAGAGGCTACCCAAGGGTCAGCCAACTAAACTACTCATGAAGAAGATAGGGCCACTAAATATTTTGCATAAGTTTGGCAAGAATGCTTATGAAGTGGAGTTGCCTCTTGATTTGGGGATTTCACCCATTTCAATGTTTGTGACTTGTACCCTTACAAGGGATCATCTCTAGAAATAGGATAGTCTACACTTGCAGAGTTGGTGGATGATGATTGGGTGAAAGACTTGCCTACCCCAATGCCACTGAAATTGGAAAGTGTACTAGATTCTAAAGTGATAAAGAAGACAAGGAAGGGTAACTACAAAGAGTAATTAATCAAGTGGCATGGACTACCTAAAGCTGAGGACACTAAGATGATAGAGCTAGACATTCTGAAACATGGGGTCACCATTGAAGACCTCCTAACTCAAGGGACTTGAGTTATTTTGTCCAGGGGAGTATGGTGCAGGGAACCTCCCTATTTGATGTTTTTGTGTTTTTAAGGGTTGGATTAGTTGTTTGTGTGTGTGTTGGAATAATTTCCAAGGGGTTGGATGCAATGACAAGTTAACTTCATGTTTGTAAGAGCCTTAGTGCTCGTTAGGTGATTTAGGGTCACTTTGGCCTAAATTTGTGAAAATTTGATATTTTAGTGCAATATGGGTTTGAGGGGTATTTTAGGACCAAAAATATCCTATCTAGGGTCATGAAAGTCAAACTCACCCATCAAGTTGACAAGGAAAGTCAAAATGCACAAAGTGCAAAAAGTTGCTAGAGCAACTTTGAAAGTTGCTCAAGCAACTTTTGCAAGAAATTGAAAAATGTAGCTGGAACTGTTGTAACTACCTCATGATAGGTATATGAGCATGGATTTTATTTTGGAGGAGGTTAATGAAATTTTGGGTTGTAACAATTGTTTTTGGTACTCCTGTATGAATGACTGTAGCTGGTTTCTAGTATTCTGCATTGTTTCTTTGCTACTATATGGTTGTGTACGGATTGGCAGAGAAGATCGGGTCCCATGTAGATGTACTGATTTCCATTAGCTTTCATATGAATTAAATAGTTTTCTTTGAATTTCATTAGGTGTAAAGATACAAGTTTTTGAAGGTCACCCGTTTGTAAGTGATAGTACAGTGTTGTTTAGATAGAAATGACTCTACCCTAAAATCCCACTGGTGGAATTGACTAAAACCATGGGGGAAGTAGGGTAAAAGTCTGTAGATAATGTTTTTATTTCCATTTTTTTAGTTTCAATGAATTTCCCAGGCCAAGTAGGAAGCCCTATGGCTGACCGGTCAATCCAAGTGAGCCAGGGCAGGGAGAATAAGGAATTTGTTCGAGCACTCATGACCATTTGGAAAAAACTTAGTGGAATTTCCAAATCCCCAAATAGTATCCTAAAAGGATTAAAAGGTGGAAGGAGGTGAGTTAGAATTTTGAGATCATTTAACAATTGTTTATGCTGACTGGTCCAGAGGCCTAATTAATAGGCTAAAATCTTGGGTCTGAAGAAACTAGGGTTATGGTTGCTTTTAGAATCTAGGGTTTTGGATTCTGACAGTGTTGGTTGATACCTTGAAGATTTTCAAGTTCTTGTGTGGGGTAATATGGGAATTTTAGGAGTAATATCCCTAAAACTATGAAAATAGACCTACTAGGAATCGGGCAATAAGGCTTCCTAGTGGAATATTGACCAGTTAGATTGGTAAAGGGTCTTGAAGTATTGGGAAGAGTTTAGAATGACCTAGGATGGGTCAAGAAGATTAATAGGAGTCTTGGTAGATGTGTGTGAAGATCCTAAGTAGAGGTTTGGCATTCTAGGAGGAGTTCTAGTGAAGAAAACTAGGCATTTGGTGAACTAGTTGGACTAGTTAAGCCTAGAAACTTTGGAATCTTCTAAGGACCAACTATACCTTAGAGGAGAAGTTGGTAGTAAGGGTCTTGGAGATCCTAATTGAAGGAAGATTCAACAAGGAACAACCATTGGATGGTTTGGATAGACAAAGAAGCATCTTGGTGTGAGGAAAAGCTCTAGAGTACCAAACCCTCTACATCATGCTCAACATGTCTTTGAATTTCTAACTCCTTTTCTTGTAGTTTCTATGTAATCTTCCTTCTATCATCAATAGCTAGTGTTCCTTCTCTTTCAGCCTATCTTTCATAACTCATCACATCAATCATTCATACCATCTGGGTCTCTTCACCAATTTCACAACATCTTTATTTGCTCTGTCAAATGTTGATTGATCACCTTTAGATTTGTGATGTTTTCTTCTGATGTGTCTGATGCTTTACTTGTATTTGATCTTGAAGACTCAAATAAATATAAATTCTCTTCTTCTTGATAATATTTTTCATTTATTTGAGTTTCCATACCTTTTCTCTCATCCAACATCTCTCTCATCTTAATTCTCACTTCTTTATACTTTGCATAGAACATCTAAATTTAAAGCTTTTTATTCTCAATATTTTTATGAAGTTTGTACTTCTCCATTGTATGATATTTTATCTTAAGCCTTTAATATTTCCAATA
Organism: Thuja plicata; assembly: GCA_018584345.1. Classification (NCBI taxonomy): domain Eukaryota; kingdom Viridiplantae; phylum Streptophyta; class Pinopsida; order Cupressales; family Cupressaceae; genus Thuja; species Thuja plicata. The sequence goes on from MU226686.1 coordinate 1,196,194, forward strand.
AGAGACTTAGCTCTGATACCAACTATTGGGATTAATGAGAAGTAGTACTGAGAGGGGAGGGGTGAATCATTACCTCTAAATTTTTTAACACTTTTTACCTTTCATTATTAGTAAACAATATTTATTGTATTAACGACCATATCTGATGTTCTTTCTTATGCAAATTCATAAACTTAATTATATGCAAAATTCATAGAAACATTCATTAAAGTAATAGACACATAATACAAGATATGATATCGCAGAAAACTCCTGTTAGGAAGTAAAAACTGCGGTGGGGATGGCACCCACAAAACTTCACTATCTGTAGAATGGAAGGGAGCCAACAAAGGCTTACAATTTATCACTTTTGATGATTTTAGGAGTACTAATGTGGAGACCTGTTAGTATATACTCTCTTAAGAGCTTTAAGAAACACTAATGAGGTGTGCACTCTATTAAGAGATTTATAATAGGACTATTAAGTCCACCTTACTTGGAAGGATTTCTTAAGTGTACTACACTTGTTAGAATGAGGACAATATGTTTGACCTAAATGTATGCAATCTATAATTTTTTATTATAGATCCATTAAAGCTCAAAATATATGAATACCACCTATAGTGATTGATTAATACCTTTTCCTACTCGTCGGTAACCTATGTTCTATTCTTGAAACTTAATTGATCCTTTTCTGTCCTTCTACATAAATTCTCTTATCTGATCCATAGATTCTCTCAGTGGCTACAATCATCATCAAACAAAAACATGTTCACAATAGATTGATCATCTATTTATACAAGTATTTGACCTATTCTAGAGTCATGCATTACAATGTTAACTCTAGATCCAAGGTATACAACTTGACCTTGATCCTTTAGTTTGCATGTTTTAAAATAGTTAAACTGATTAAAACAATAATAATTACATTGCTTTCTCCACACATAATGAATTTTAAACAAATCAACAAGCTAAATATAAAAATTTAGTGATTTATCTGACATGGAAAGTTAGATCCACTTTTTGCAGGATGTAACTGACTGTCAGTTCTTGATCGTCAGTGTGAACTAAAAGTCTGTCGACGTTCCTTCATTGAATTGATTGTCTGATTCCCTTCATTTTTCAGGTTCCTCTCTTTGTTATTTCATCAGGTTGCACTGTTGGTTACTCGTCGGGTTCCTTTGTCCTTTTTGTCATCGGGTAACATTGAATAGTGTTTGTCAGGATGCTTTGTACTTGGCAGTATCGGTAACCTTGGCATCGGGTAGTGATATTCCCTATCTGTTGGTATAGTATAAATTGATGGTGTAGATCATGTTTTTCCTTGCATATACTAATGGAAAAATATAATGTCTTCAGTACATACAGATTTTCAATCTTCTAAGGAAAATTTATTTAGTAACTCCTTCACATACATGGATTGAGAAATGAAAATTCCTTTTACTTGCAATCCAAGAAAGAATTTCAATTCACCGATCATGGGCATTTCAAATTCAAGTCGTATTTTTTTAGCAAACTTCTTGTATAGATCATCTTTGCCTCCAAAGATGATATCATCAACATAGACAACAAAAATAAAAAAATTGTCTAAAATTATTTTGAAGTATATATTGTTGTCGGCCCATCTTTTCTTGAATCCTTGATAGATTAGATATCTATCCAGTTTTCCATACCAGGCCCTAGGTGCCTACTTTAATCTATACAAAACCTTATTTTTAACCTGAAAACTCCACCTGGATCTATTTCCGATGTGAATCCTTCTTGATTCTCAATGCACTTCTTCCTTTAGTTATCCATTTAGGAACACATACTTGAAATCCATCTGATACACCTTGAATGCTTTGAATGCTACAAATATGAAGAACATCCAAATAGCCTCCATCCAAGAAACATGGGCATAATTCTCTTCAAATTCAATGCCTTCAATTTCTGAGTAACCATTTCTTACAATTCTCACCTTTTTCCTCACAAACTTTCCATTCTCATCTATCTTATTTTGATAAATACATTTTGTGTCTATCACATTCTTGTCTCTTGGTCTAGGCACCAATTCCCAGGTCTAATTATTTGTTGGAAACAATTGTTTAAATTGTGTGTTGTCCTTGATGTTACATAAATGTCATATCAGTCATCAGACAGAGTCTACCGAGTTCAGAATGTCATATCAGTCATTAGACAGAGTCTACCGAGCTAAGAATGTTCAGCAAAGAAGTTTACCGAGTCTACCGAGTTCAGACGGTAAGAGAAGCAATTTACAGAGTCTACCGAGCACTCCAGAATACTATATCAAGAAGTTAGTTACTACTGGGCTCTCTTGGTCAACAAAGAAATTCAGTGCTTACCGAGTTCAGTCGGTCATCAAAGAATATATGAAGGAAAAGTCAGTCTTTACCGAGTTCGCAGTACTTACCGAGTTCAGTCGATTACCAAAGGATTTAGCAGAATCTGCAGTATTCACTGAGCATCAGTTGAATATCATTTCTGGTCTGTGTCGGCCTCCAAAGGTT
>MU226686.1:1205075-1217238 GCA_018584345.1 Thuja plicata
TGTTCATGTTATTTTTTTTATGCATGTCAATAACTGTGAATGTTTAATGAACAATAAAAGGTCAATTTACCGAGTAACAGCAATATATATTGAAGACATCTAAGGGACTTGTGGATTTATTTTTGTGGTAACTGATTCACCCCTCCCCTCTCAGTTACTCCATCCATATTTCCAACATTATTTTGTATCAAACTAAGTTCTTCCTTCAATTCATTAATCAAACTCTGATCACTAAAAGATTTTGTCATAGAATTAGGTTCAATATCCTATAGTAAACATAACTAAGCATGATCTTGAGATGCTTTACTTATGTTAACAAATCCTCTATTCTCATTTCAAATGATCTAATTCTCTAAATGACTCTTCTATACATACCTCAGTTTTTTAGTTGTAGATGTCAGTGTCAGTTGAGTATCATCTTCTTCTTTCTTTTCTTCTTTTATTTTCTCCATTGTATTAGATTCATACTCAATGTTTCAGTCAGGGACCTTCTAGAATTCTTCATCAACCTTCAAATTCACACTCTCCAAAATTTAATTGAGTCCCTTATTATAGCATCAATAATATTTTATTCTTGTAGAATATCCCACAAATATTCCTTCATCTATGCTGCTATAAAATTTTTCAAGATTATCTTCATCTTTCTGAATGTAGCACTTGTTGCCAAATATTTTGAGCTACTTAACTATAGGCTCTCTCCCATGCCATGACTCATAGGAAGTCTTTCCATATTTCCTCTAATACATAACTCTATTAAGTCTATACACAATAGCATGTAATGATTCACTCTAATAGATTTATAGTAAACTTTCATCCTTCAAGATAGTTCTTACTACTTCATGAATTGTATAATTCATTCTTTCCACAACACCATTCTATTAGGCTGATCTTTCTGCCGAGGAACCATCTCTTAATACCATTATTTTCACAAATGCTTTCAAAAGCATCAGATGTAAGCTCTCCTCCTTTGTATAAAATCAAACACTAATCTTTCTACCATACTCAATGTCAAATCTAGCCTTAAATATCTTGAACTTCTAAAATGCCTCACAGTTGTCTCTAAGAAAAGATAGTCATCAATAAAAAGTATAAAGTACCTTTCACCTTTAAATCTCCTTATTCTCGTAGGACCACAAAGATTAGTGTGCACAACTTCTAGTACACCAGTAGATGAATAGTCTTTTATGTTGAATGATTCTCTTATATGCTTCCCTTTTTGAAAAACCTTGTAGATAATGTTTTCTAGTTTACACTGTCTGGGTAGACGTCTCACCACAAAAGATGAACTTGTTTTCACCAAATTATCAAATTTTAAATGACACATCCTCTGATACCAAAGATAATTTTCATCATTCTGAGATAGTAAAAATCATCCTTCTGATTCCCCTTCTAGATAATATATGTCCCTTCCTATTATTTTCTATATTGTAATTAGGTATCCTCATCTTTTCCTAATTTCACAACATTCATTTTTTAAAATGAGGGTTACCGTAATTTTGTACATGAAAGATAATAATAAAAAACAAGAGAAAATTGCACAAAGGTACACCTCTTAGACACCACTATTAAGCTAATGAACATGAAATACATTGCTATTGCATTCATATTATCAGTTACATTGTACTCGAAGTATTGATTAGATTCAGATTTTAAAATTTATAATTGATCATTACGTTGTGCATTCAAATTGAATATAGTAAACAAATGTTCTTTCCATATTACATCTTTCATATTGAAAACTTAGAGGAAATTTCAGAAGAGAAAGCAAGAGAGAAGCATGATGAGGTTTAGGGGGTCCATGCATTTCCTTTAAGAGATCTTCTGCACTCTCAAGCTATTGTCTGCTTTGTCCGATTCTTCATGTCCTTTGCATTGTCTTTGTTTGTCTTGCATCTTAGGTCTTCTTTTCATCATGTGTCCTGCATCATGAAGAAAATGTGTTAGATCCAAATTGGTTCTAAGCAATGCATGAAATCCTAAAAGTATGATACAATAATCAAACTTCAAAAATTGCACAGTTGCTAGTAACATCAATGCAAGGGAAAGACACACATCTACATTAACATAATAGTAATATCAAAGAGCCATATCTTTATGAAAACCTTTTCTATATTTGAAAGATGAAATGAGGAAGATAATCCTAATTGGTTACATTATCCTTAATTGCTATAGTATGTGGGTGATCATCACTCTATTTAGCCAGACATTGTAGGAATCCAGAACAATGTAGCTATATATTATCCCCTTTCCCATAACAAGTTTCATGAAGGTAGTGCTATCTTGAAAAAGTGACATAATTATGGCAATGTGATGTCTAAGCTTGCTGAAAATAGATAACATATGTAATTTTTCTTGTGAGTGTCATGAGTCCATACTCAAACCTCATGGACATGTGCAAATGTTTAAACTATGCAAGCAATAAGAGAAATCAAAACCAGGTGCAAGACAAGTTGTGTATGTGCAACAGAGAAAGGGATGTACTGACATGAAGAATTCAATATTGTTGGTGAGAGAATGAACTACAAAACAATCAAATGAAAATAAATTTTATGCATATAAAAATCATTGGTGTGCATCAATATTATCAAATGAGTATATGCATATATGGATCACATCAAGTAACAATGCATGTTTGAAAGAGGAGAAATAATAGTAATGTTGTTATAAAGTAATATGCATTCACAAAAGAATTAAATTATAGTGTTGTTAGACTAAAAAGGGCATATACATAGTTCATATACTATTGACATCAGACCAATAGTTCACCTTAATGTGGTTCTATACACTAAATTGTTCAAATGAAACAAAAATATGCATGTTCAACAGTGATATCTTTCTACAAAGATATGTATGTACACAAGAATTGAGAAAACAATGTGTTCTTAAATGAAAAAATAATCAAGGACACTATTATAAGTTGCTACCAGAGATATAATGTTGTTAAGAGGAAAGTTCAATACAGTGCCTGGTCAAAAGTGGAAAGTAAATGACAAATGTAGTGCATCGCAAAGGACCAAGGTAAATAATAGTGTTGTTATGCATATTCAAATAACAATGTATATGTATATATGAAATATATAACAGAACCATTCAAATGAAAGATAGATATGAATCTTAAGTATTGAGCTCTATTTCATAGTGTTATTCATGTGTGTCACAAGCTCGTGCTTGAACCCTATGATCTATTTTCTCATTGGAGGTGGTAACTACATATAATGTTTGATACACTATTATTTTTGTAGAGAGAGACCATATAATGTAAAAAATTCACACAATATATATAATGACAACAACAATTCAAGTCGGGCCTCTGAGAGTGTGGTGACATTCAGACAATATGGTCACTATCGAGATGAACAGAAAGAAACATATAGACATCATATAATGAATAACCCAGATCAAATACAGACATCACAAAGTGGAGCACCGACATAGTAATGTGAGTGCAGAGGACTAAATACATATTATAAACAGTGGTGGACATGTTCATTACTAACTACAAATTTAAAAATTCATGAAGCTCAACTTCCTAATCAACAACAGAAGCTTATGTGGATGTTTTAAATAGTGGGTGTTTGAGCAAAGATGAGAAGACAACATAAATGACAAAATCCAGAATCATTTGCAATGAACATGGTAAAAGAAACATATTATTGAAAGTCACGACTGGAGATAACTCAAGTATTTCAAAGACTATCTAATACTATTGATATCTAAGTTTTTTTTTATCATTAGTGACCCACACTTAGTCATTTATCTAGGTAGTTTATCCGGTCATCACTATGGTTGAGCTATCCAGTATAGGCCAAGCTATCCGGCATAGTCATTTCCGAGCAGATAATGGTTTCCAAGTGACTCAGAAATCAAGCAAAAGTTGATCATGTTCATGCCGAGCGCTAGGAGTCTCAATGTGTCTAGCAAGACAGTTTTGACATATATGTTTGGAATGGCACAAACTTGAAGGTGAACCATTTTGGGCCAACTTGTTCATACATTTATTTATTTCAATGGAGTTAATTACACATTAATTATTTTATCCCAATGCGTGGCATAGAGCCATTAAGAAAAATGGAATGCCTAAGCGGCATAAGCACTTTATCTTGATTGTTGATCTAGATCTAGATGCCAAATTCGTAAAGTATATTAAGGTTGCTTCTTAAACCCTAAAATGTGTACGAGTAGTGTTGTAGATGTGATAAAAGTGTATGTGTATAGAGAGATCTACAAAGGGTTATTTTGATAGAAGAAGCATAGATCTAGCAGAGTGAAAGAGCAGTGAATAGTAGAGTAAAGACATATCAGATTATTAGATCAGAGAAGGGATTGGAAAGAGAAGATCTATTATCAGCATCAGAGTGCATAATGAAGGATCAGTTCTTGAGACATTCTAACCAGTGTATCAAGTGAAATCTCTTAACATAGTGGTTCTAATAGACCTTTCTAAATCTCTTAGCTAAGTTCTTACTTTGTTGTAAGTTTTAAATCATTTTTGAAGGTAGATTTTAATCATCTGTAGCTCTTAACCAGGGAGACCTTTAACCAGGTAGATTACATATTGTGATCAAACTTTGTAGCCCTAACAGGCACACTTTATCATTGTAGTAGTGAAGATTTTTGTGGGTTCCATCCCCACCCCAATTTTACCTTATTGGGTTTCTAGGTTACCAAAATTTTGTGTCTTGGGTTATTTATTTACTATCATGGATGCTACTAGTTGATAGTTCAATTTCATTTATGCATGGTTGTGAATCAGTTTTGTTTTATAGGATAAAAGTTTTAAGATCTAATTCACCCCCCTCTCAGTATCTTGCTTTCCCATATTGTATTTCAAACAAATACAACAACATGTTAGAGTGAAGATCAACAAAGGAAGAGTGAATAAAGAGAAGAGAGTAACTTATCTGTGAGTTTACGTGTAGAGAAGTGGTGATTTGAAGCCTGAGCTTCATAAAGATGTTCATGAACAATGTCATACATTATAAAATGAAAAGACAAAGATGGAGTAAAACCCATAGATCACAAAACAAATCCCACAGTGTAGAGGAGATCCCAAGCTCTCTATTTAAAAAATTTAACTTTAGTGCCAAACACCACGCAAGCTCATGCATAAACAACATGTAACTCAAGATCCCAAGATATATTTGTCATGTTCGCAATCAAAGATGAATGTAAAACTTTATTCTGCAACCGATGCCAGCTCAAGATCATAGAATAGAGCTTCAAGACAACAAAATTGACTCCCAGATAATAATGATAACTTCTTCCAGTTGGACAACTTGAGCATAGAGGGAAATAGAGTTCTGGTAATGAATGCCATATCCATAGCAAGCGGAACCACATTTAGGGTTTCAAAACCCTCATGCCTCTACCAAATACAAGAGATCAAATAACCCTAAACTAAGACAAATGCAGATCCAATGAATTTTTGGAGTCCATTAGGTAGATGAAGAAGCTAATGCATTAAAGACTGTAGTGTTTTTTACAGTAGGAGCCACAGGATGTTCACTTCCAAGTACCACGCCAACATCACCTAGCCTATGTCGATGGAGAGTTGTAGATAGTTTGGAAAAAATTTGACTGCTAGGTATTGGTCATGTTGACCTTAGGGTTGTTAATTAGGCTTAAGGCATGTTTTAGGATTTTCATATGTGAAGTGGGGGTTAGCGTTTTGTATATAGTGGGTTGAGTTGTTAGATTTTGATATAATTTTTGTGTATGTTGGTAATGTATTGGTAAAAAGATGTATATTTTTTAAAATACCAACATTAGGGGCTAGGTTTAAGGCATTTATTATGCGTTAGAATTAGGATTTCTTACTGATTTGGATGGCATTTTTGGAGGGGAATGGATTTTTTCGAAATTATCCATGAAGGGGTATATATCAGAGCTTCCTTATATGTGTTAGGGGTTCAAAATTTAGGGAGAAGGTGGCTTAGTGAACATTTTGTTCCTTTGTACCTTTTGCATACATTTTGTAGCAATCAGTTCAGTTTTGATGAAAATTGTGTTCAATTGAAAGTAACATATTCCTTGGCATATTTTGTACCATTGCATGTAACCATTTGCATATTTTGAAGAGAATAAAGCAAGTTGCCATCATTCACATATTTCCTGAGTTTTTTTATTAATCCTTTTCAACATTTCTACATTTAAGTGTAATGTGTTTTGCAAGCATAGATTATAGAATTGGTTTAATTCCTATTCTAGGTTGTCAAGTATAAAATTTTGTAGAATCTGTATGTTTGTTGGTAGATTATCACTATTTCTAGTACAAACCCTAATAGTGAGTTTTAGGTCAACCTATACGTTGAATAGTGAATGTTGATGTAGATATTAGTAGTGTGTCTCTTGTGGGTGCTAGTTTGAAATTTTGATAAGTCTGAATCCAATTTTGGTGTATCACCTTCTAGTTTACTTATTCAATTTATAGCTATCTTTTACCTTTTCCCAAAACATAGATCAACCATAGGTGATATTCCAAAACTAATAGGAGCTGGCCTAGAATCTGGAGATTCCTTCTTAATCAGATTCCACCCAAAACTCAAGAAGGTTTCCATTGTTACCATGAGATATTAGTATGCCCTAATGCTTGAGTTAGGGTGATATTTCAAGGCCTTAACAATTTTTGGCACCCCCAGTGGGACCAGAAAGTCATAGTTTTCACAGTTCTTGCTAGTTTGATATGCATCCAGCAGGTTGCAGGCCAATGAGAGGTCATTTTTTCATATCTGGCGACTTTGAGTTCTTATCTACTAGTTTTAGGAAGAGATAGTGCCTAAAATGGATTACTATCATCCATTTCATGAAAGTGTTCCTCCATTCTCTGAATACTAATCATATCAATACAACCCTGCTATTATTTTTGTGCCAGAATTTGAAGGACAACATTCATCTCATACTTATCACCTTCCAACTCAGCATCAAGTTTCTTGGTAGCATGCCTATTAGCAACCACAAGGGAGTTTATTTAATGATTCTCATAATTATCCCTAGAATTTTACAAGCACGAGCCTGGATGATATTTTGAAGAACTTTGAAGAACAATTGAGATCTGTGGAATGAGAACAAGAATTGAAAATTTAGCAAGAGGAGCTATCTTATCAATCTCACATGCACAGCTAAAGATGGAGGCCTAGAGGTACAAGCAAGAGATATTTTATCACTAGGTTGTAGATAAAGAGGAGAAAATGAGGCAGTTAATGGAAATATTACAAGTAGCTCAAGCAACTTTTTATACCCTAAGTCTGCCTATAATCCAATAGGGTTCCAAGCTGGATATTCCAAGTTTTAAGGGTTATGAACCTACAAAGGAAATAGGATAGTCCCTGCAAGAGCCCTTGGGTGAGCATGGTCAATGAGCCCACTTTACTGATCCTTAATCTTAGATGTGTTATGTAGATGAACCAAATGACCAAAATCCCAAGTTTCCACGGCAACCTTCATCGACTAAGCATCCTGGCTTTCAGATGCCTAATCTTATCAAGGTTACCCCTTGTGAATCATATCAAGATTAGGGAGCTAAAAAGGAGGTTATGGCTTGAAATCTGATAAAATAAGTAGTAGAGGCTCAAGAGAAAAGCCAATTGGGACAAGAGGTACTAGATTCATTTGCTGATCTTCCTGCATATTTTTGAGTACGATAGTGAAAAAACTGCATCATTGGTTGCAGGAGACTATTTTGAGAAAGAAGAGATCGTTGTGCTCTTCTTTGATGAGTTATCCTCATTTTTTGATCAAGATGAGGAAGATGTGATTCTAGTCACATCAACAAAACTCCAAGATGTTCATGATAAAGAAGCTAACCAAAGCCTAGAGGATTGTTTTGACAACATTATTGAAGATTTATATGAGAATCTTGTAGTTGAGATGTTAGAGTATGTGCCTATTGAAGGGTGCTCCATTTTGGAGAACATTTTTTCTAAAAATTGTGTGTAGGAACACAATCTAGAACCAAGTGCTCATGATTTCCAATAGGTTAATAGTTTTGATGAGCTCCTAGCTGACTTGATAGAATATGATGGTACTTTGACCATGGACAAGGAGTTGACATGGATGTTCATAATGTAGGAAAACCATGAGGACTCAGAGACAATAAAGGAAAGTAAAGAAATCAGCAAGGAAAGCTGTAGGTTAATATTCTCAAGAGGCTGTCCAATTTGGTATCTGGGCCTGTTGGAGAAAAGTGAGGAGGCCTCATTTACATAAACACCTGATTATGAGGATGTTGATAAGGAAGACCAAGTGCAGCATGATGACTTAGATTTATTCCATCAGCAGAGTCAAGTAAGTCAAAATACTTTCTCTCTTCATGAAATTTTGCATGAGCTGGTTAAATGTTTTTCATTTTTCAGTCTTCTTGTGTTTGCCTATAAGCATGTGCATCATTTCAATTTGAGGAGAAAAGTCAAATATTTCAATGAACCAGTAAATGGTTTTGTTTAGCATGTTTTTTTTTCTCGTTACACTAGGGTAGGTTAGTTTTCCAGCTTTCCCTAATTGTTTTCAAGCACATTTAGGTCAGTTTTAGTTTTAGCTTTCCTGGTTTTCAATAAGTCTTCAAGATTCAGGGCTTGTTTGGGTTGCAAAGGAAGATTTTTACTGAATTAAAGGTGACTGTGAGAAGGAAAAAGAGAGGGAAAGGCATGCTTTAAGTTTGTTGTCAATGTCTAAAAACACAAGAAAATCATTCCTCAATGATCAAGAATACATTTACAATTTGTGATAATCAAGTTTTTGCTTCACTATCACCAATCATAAACATACACGCAATCATTGGGGAAAAGGTTTTCCTATATTCATAGTCTAGGTTTAAGGTTTCAATTAGGTGATTAACAAACTCAATGATCAATGGACTATTTTAGGCTACTGGTCCCTAAAGTCTACCAGGAAAACATCCATTAAAAGTCACTAGAATTGTTACCCCAATTTTGTACATGCGAGATAATAATCAAGAATAGTAGAAAATTGCATAAAGGTACACCTCTTAGACACAATAGTTCTACTAGTCAAGATGAAATACATTGCTATTGCATTCATATTATTAGTTACATTGTACTTGAAGTATTGATCAGATTCAGATTTTCAAATTTATAATTGATCATTACATTGTGCATTCAAACTGAATGTAGTAAACAAATGTTCTTTCCATAATACATCTTTCATATTGAAAACTTAGAGGAAATTGTAGAAGAGAAAGTAAGAGACAAGAATGATGAGGTTTAGGGGGTCCATGCATTTCCTTTAAGAGATCTTCTACACTCTGGAGCTGATTGTCTGCATTGTTAGGGTCTTCATGTCCTTTGCATTATCTTTGTTTGTCCCGCATCTTAGGTCTTCTTTTGGTCCTATGTCCTATATCATGAAGAAAAGGTGTTAGATCAAAATTGGATCTAAGAAATGCATGAAATCCTAAAAGTATCATACAAAAATCAAACTTCCATAATTGCAGAGTTGCCAATAACATAAATGCAAGGGAAAGGTAAACATCTACATTAACAAAATAGCAATATCAAAGAGACATATCTTTATGAAAAAATTTACTATATTTGAAAGATGCAATGAAGAAAAGAATCCTAATTGGTTACATTATCTTGAATTTCTATAGTATGTGGCTGATCATCACTTTGGTTATCCAAACACTGTAGGAATCCAGAACAATGTCGCTAGCTATTATCCCCTTTCCCATTACAAGTTTCATGAAGGCAGTGCTATCTTACAAAATTGACATAATTAGGGCAATGTGATGTCTAAGCTTGTTGAAAAAAAATAACTGAGGTAATGTTTTTTGAAAGTGTCACGAGCCCATGCTCAAACATCACGAAAATGTGCAAATGTTCAAAATATGCAAGCAATGAGAGCATTCAAAACCAAGTGCAAGACAAGTTGTGTGTGTGCATGAGAGAAAGGGATGTACTGATATGCAGAATTCAACATTGTTGGTGAGAGAATGAACTACAGAACAATCAAATGAAATTAAGTGTTGCGTATAAAAATAATTGGTGTGCATCAATATTATCAAATGAGTATGCATATATGGATCACATCAAGTAACAATTCATGTTTGAAAGAGGAGAAATAACAGTAATGTTGATATAAAGTAATATGCATTCACAAAAGAATTAAATTACAGTGTTGTCAGACTGAAAATGGCATATACATAGTTCATACACTATTGACATCGGACCAATAGTTCACCTTAATGTTTTTATGTACAATAAATTGTTCAAATGAAAGAAAAATATGAATGTTCAATAGTGATATCTTTCTACAAAGATATGTATGCACACAAGAATTGAGAAAATAGTGTGTTCTTAAATGACAAAATAATCAGGAACACTATTATAAGTTGCTACCAGAGATATAATGTTGTTAAGATGCAAGTTCAATACAGTGCCTGGTCAAAAGTGGAAAGTAAATGAAAAATGTAATTCCTTGCCAAGGACCAAGGTAAATAATAGTGTTGTTATGCATATTCAAATAATAGTGTATATGTATATATGGAATTGATGCAGGAGCATCCCAGGGTAGTTGGCTATCCTGCATGTTTGGGAGATTTTATGGAGTTCTATGGACTTATTTTCATGTGTGATGGGTTTGGTAGAGTTGGATAAACCTACTTGGGTCTTGGGTAATTGGTTTTGATGTATTTAATGGAACTTGGCATGGTCTTGGTTGCTTGGCATGGACTGGGAGGAGCTCGACCTTGCTTAGGAATTTGGTGCCTATTATAGGCCATATAAGTAATTTTCCACAAAGATTTAGAGGATGAAAATTTCAAGGATTGAAGAGGGCCTAGATTTATACCTATGGTTAAAAGCATGAGTCCTAATTCATCCAGAGCTAGGAGATATCATGATTTTACTAAGACATCAATTTTGGGCATTTAATTGTTGTTGTTGGCCGACTTGTGGCATTTAATTTATGTTGTGGGCTGACCTGTGGCTTAGATTGGTATAGGTAGGGGTTGTGGGGGGAGTCTTTAGTCATTATTCATCCATCCTAGAGTAGAGGAAGAGGCAGAGGAGAAAGTTTTGAGAGGAACTAGCAGCTGTGGCTTGGGAAACAAGGAGATTGCTTGGTGGGCTTGCAAGCACAAGTTTGGATCTTCCTGGAGGTTTCTACCATAGTGTGGCTAGGGTTTGGTTTGGATCTTAAGAGGTCTTATGGATTTCCTCTTGTAATTGCATTGCATTTGGTCGTAACCCGAAAGGCCTTACAGCCAGGCATGTTGGATAAAAATATGATGATTCTATTATGAGTATTTGCATTGTGTGGATCTAAATCTCTGTGTTGTTATTATTTTTTCATTGTGTGGTTATTTTATAGGGATAGGACATATCCATTGGGGATTCTCCTACCTTTCCCTTCATCAAGTGGTATTAGAGTGAAGGTTGTTCCTGAGTGTGTGGATAGAGCGCCGAAGGTGAGGCAGTTTGCACCAGGACTATGGAGACGATTTTTGAAGATTTCAGAAGATGGCTTCGAGAAGATTGAACCCTAGGGAAATGGATGATCTTTGTGATACTGTGGAAGAAAGGGTCTTAGAAAAGATTAGGGAAGAACTCAGATCTGAGCTTGCACTAATGAAGAGTGGTATGATTGCTGAGATTGTAAGTGCTTTAGGTGGTGTGCCTCGACATGTGGGTACTGAAGATGGTTATGAGGAAGCTAATGAAGACTTTGAGACTACTAGATCAAGTGGTATAATTTAACAAGATGAGAGACCTAGCGGAAATAGGGTTGCTCAATTGGATAGATCTGGACCTCAGTTGAAGCTGAAGCATAAGATGGAGCTTTCTAATTTCTCAGGTACTTTGAATCCTTAAGACCTGATTGATTGGATTGGTGAATTTGAAGACTACTTTGAGCTCAAGGATATTGAAGATCTGCTTAGGGTGAGGATAGCACAGACCAAGCTAAAGGGACATGTTTCTCTTTGGTGGAAGGAGTTACAGCAGGATAGAGAAGAGGAAGGTAAAATGAAGATCACTAGATGGAGATTGATGGTAACTAAACTGAAGGCTAAGTTCATTCCTACTGATTATGAACTTGAGTTGTTTAAGAAGTTGTAGAATTTGAAACAGAAGGATATGACTATGAAAGATTATACAGAGGAGTTTTACAAGTTGACTATTCGGTCTGGACATAGAGAGTTGTCTAAGGA
>MU226686.1:1224754-1263419 GCA_018584345.1 Thuja plicata
TCTAAAACTAACCCTGAAGTTAACCTACGAAATTCTAAGTCAAGGAAATTCTAGAAACTTCTAACCCTGGGGTAAGCTTGGGTACTACTCAAAGATGACCTTAGTTAACCCTTGACTTACCTAGGTTCCCTTTACTAGCTATGTCCATAATTAAATTACAACACTTGCCAAATTTGGCACATAAAAATTAAAACGTTAGACATGACTTATGAACATGAACATTTACTAATTTAATAACATACATGCAAACCACGTTTACGAAATAAACACACAACAATGAGGTCCATGTCTCTTTATATAGACAGGACATTGGTAAGCACAGGTATATACATAGGTTCCAGAACTGGGTCCCCGATTTAAATCCATGGCCAACTTTTCCTGCACACTCAATGCACACATCAGTAGATCCAACACAACATGGTATGAAACATAACATAACATCAATAACATAAGTATCATATAAACCACATTTCATTTAGAACTGAAATATCCTAGCATTGGTTTCCTAAACCATTTCATCATATTACATTCATGCATTTAGATCCATATAAAACATCAACATAAGCTTAAACCAAATCAGAACATAAACATCTCAAAAGTACCCTGATTACAAAATCAGGTGCTGAATATATAACACAGGATTCCACCGATCCTCAAAAGTACGAAAGGTCTCGCTGATAGTCAAAGCATAAACTACTGAAAGCATGAAAACAAAATAGTAAGCTATATCGGTCTAGTGTAGGTCTCACAAACATTTTGCAGAATCTGTATGTTTGTTGGCAGAATATCATTGTTTGTGGTACAAACTATAATAGTGAGTTTTAGGTCAACCTATACGTTGAATAGTGAATTTTGCTATAGATCTTAGTAGTGTGTGTCTTGTGGATGCTAGTTTGAAATTTAGATAAGTCTGAATGCAGTTTTGTTGTATGACCTTCTAGTTTTTTTATTCAATTTATAGCTATCTTTTCTCTTTTCCCAAAATATAGATCAGCCATAGGTGATAATCCAAATCCAATAGGAATCGGCCTAGAATTGGGAGATTCCTTCTTAATCAGAGTCCACCCACAACTCATGAATTTTTCCATTGTTACCATGAGATATTAGTATGCCCTAATGCCTAAGTTAGTGTGATATCTCAATGCCTTAACAATGACATCATATCCATTTTCACACATCATACCAACACTCACAAAATTGTGATATAAACCCTTCACATAATAGACATTGTTAGTTTTATTCTTTCAATCAAAAGTAATAGAGATTTTACCAATAACATAGGTTGGTTTTTCATCACCAAATCTAATAGGACCACCATAAGACTTACTAAGAGATACAAATTTACTTTTATCTCCAGTCTTACGACATGAGAACAACTACTATCAATCAACCATTCATTTGTCATTCTTCTAACATACAAAACAATTTCAACATCATTATCAACTTCAGCCGAGATGTTAGTAATATCTATCTATAATTTATCATCCCCTTATACATAAATAAAACAATCTTCTATATCTGATTTATCTTCCAAGATACTAGAATCTCCATACACATAGTAATATTTCTTATTGAACTTCTTAAACTTTTGTCTACAACATCTCTCTAGACACCTAGTTTCTAAATGACCAATTTTACTACATCTAAAACATTTTAGAGGGAAGATACCTTTATAATTTTTGGTACCTTTCTTCACTCTCCTTGCAAATTTTTCTTCAAATTCTTCCTCATCATCACCATATGAATCATCATCTAATTTTTTTCTTTGAATGTCATTTCATATTTTCCCTTGTCTCTTCCAAACTTTCTTAACTCAAATGTTGTCAGGGTACCAAAAAGATATTCTTTGGTAAACTCATTTGGATCATATGCATCTTCAATTTCACAAATCTTGTCACTATACCTATTTGGTAATGTCATCAAGATATTCTCCAAAAAAGTCTTCATCGATAATAGTTCGTCCTTGATTCTTGACTTCACTCACTACATTTTCAACCCTCTAAAAGTAGATTTTTATATCTTCTCCATCTTCCATTCTCAGACTATCATAATGTCTTTTAGGTGTTAGAATCTTAGATAACTTAACTCTATCATTCCCCTTATAGATCTATTTCAACTTTTCTAAAAATTCATATGCATTTTTTTAAGAAAATAACCTTTGCTAATTCCAGTTTTTTATAAAGTACTAGTAATAACATACCTTTCCTTTTCACTTCCCTCATATGCCTCGATTTCATCCAGAGTGGTAAGCTCATTATGAGGAAATACATACTTGGTCTCCATATGCTTCAAAGTCTTACAACCAACCGATACCAAGTATCCTTTCATTTGATCTTTCCATGAACTATATTCTAATCCATCAAACAAAGGGATAGTCAATTTGTGTGCCATCATATTTTCCTTAATTGGTTAAGCTTCTTCACTGAGGAGCCAAATCTGATACCAGTTGTTGAATAGGATGAATAAATTAGAGGAGGTGAATTAGTTAGTCCCACACAAATTATAAATCTCATCTTATATTGGTCAACTCTTAATCAAAAGTATAATCAATTTTAGATTTTTCAGTTAAGCTCGTTAAACATCCACATAAACTATAAGCGTTAAGAGCCTAGAAACACTAACACAAAGAATAATCAGATTTTATGTGGAAACCCAAGATGGGAAAAAACATAGAGAATCTAATTCTCATGAAATGTAAAAAAATGTTAAGGTGACACTAGTATGGTATTTTTTTTAGAGGCTCACTATGATATTCACAAAGGCTCACTATCAATATACACAGGCTCACTGTTGATACACAAAGGCTCACTATCTATACACATAGGCTCACTCTTGTTAAAAAGAGGCTCACTACTAATACACAAAGGGATATTGGTCAACACACAAATACTTATCTCTGATACGCATTGTATTGTATATCTCCAAGAACTAAATTCCTTTCTCTTATATATACAACATCATAAACATCCACCAGGTCAGCCGGACAATTTGAAATAGGTGACACCAAGACATTCATGTAGTAGTAACGACTAAAATGAGGACCACCTCAAATATTACAATACACCTTGCTCATGCCAACGCACTACACCATCTCCAAAGCATTTTATTCTAATGGATATGGTCAATGCGCTACATCCACAAAGATGGGACCTAAAAATATAAAGGATACACATTAAAATAAGATTGATCCAAATAAATCATATGTTTCATCCAACAAATACCGCTCACCAAAATCTTTTGATGACAACCTCAATCAAAGCATACATACTATCAATGTATATCAACTGATCCACAACCGATATGCCAATCCAGTCAGTTCAACAAAATATGATACACTAAATCCTAGAATAAGGATATGTTGACATCAATGACAAAAACATTGATCACATAAATCTCACATTCTAATAGTTTAGTTATGGGTTATATTTCCAACCAAAAACTATTTGTAATGGGTTTTGGGCCCCCATTAGTAAATGTTTTACCCTTAATCAATAATATGTAAGAATATTTCACAAAAATGAAAAATTAATAAGAATTTTAATGTCAACCAGAGAAAAAAAATCATCATCTATGAACAATTGGATCTATTATATTTTTCTTGAGAATAGGAAATGCCCATTCGACCTTCATTATTAATTAGTTGTATAATTGAGAATAACTATTCTTCCTTTTATGATTTGAATTTTGGGTTTTTAGGAATGTGACAATGTTCTCAAGTGCATTTGGGTGCATCTCAATATTTCTTAGCTTTATTTTCCTACAGTCCATCAATATGCATTTATGCAGCTCCATGTTTTTACTACAAAAACAACACCTTCCTCATCAGCAAAAACAATGCCTAGAGCATTGGAAATGACACCAACAATACCCACACCTTAAATTATTGGAACTTGGATCACAATGAGCAATATCCAAATCATTAATACCACTAGAAGAAACACCCAATTCATCAACACAAACAAAAATTAAATAATCAAAAGTGAGTTAATCAAGAGTACCAAATTGGTTATTTAGCTATGCAAATCCATTACATTACACCCTAGAAATGAGCCTCTAATATCATTGTCAGTTGTATAAATCATATGATGGATGTTTTCCTTTTTTGACTCCAACATAGGATACCAAATTTTAAGGTGGATTTAGAATATATAGATCTAAAATTATTTGTAATATATATTTGAATTAAACATGAGATACCATGTATGTCTAAATGATTGAATTTTGATTGAATCAAAGATTTTTATTTGCCTCATTGTAATATTTTTAAAGGGTGTTCAAAAAGATGTAATATGGTGAAATTACACTATTTATATGGTGTGTTAAATGGAAAATAATCTATTAATGCATTTCTAATCATTGTCTAGACGGTTGCTTCACCACTTCTTAATCTATGTCTCCATGCAAAACTCAGGATGATAAAAAATATTTTATTTGGCTTTATGTGGTATTTATTAAGAAAATTTTTGCTCTTTAGTTTGGGTTCCACCCAAGATTAACAAAAAAGGGAACATTTTATAATTTGATACTGATAATAAGGGTTTAAATTTAATGACATATACTACTATATAAGTTATGTACACACTATTAAAAAATAAATGGGTCAATGAAATCACACCACATATATAATGTATTAACTACTTATACACTAAGATGAATCTTTACAGTTCAATAATTTTATTTTTATTTTTTGAATGGTCGTTAGTTTTGAATTGAAAATATATTGTACATTTGTAATATAAAAATGATAAGGTTTAAATAATTCAATAATCTAAGGAGGGAAGTCATCAAATTCATGCATCTTCTACCGAGCAGCATCCTTACCACCGCTTTCCTCATGTTTGATAACCTATCAGTGATACTCACATACATGGAGAAATCTGGTGTGATGGCCACTTCCCTACCATTTACCCCTCAATCACCTTCAGAAAATTCATCTTGTCCATCCATAAATGGGTGTGTTTCAATGAAGGGCAAGGGTATGGTGAGCAGCCACTAGCTCAATTTCCAAAGATT
The DNA here is from genome assembly GCA_018584345.1 of Thuja plicata. NCBI lineage: Eukaryota > Viridiplantae > Streptophyta > Pinopsida > Cupressales > Cupressaceae > Thuja > Thuja plicata. The sequence goes on from MU226686.1 coordinate 1,229,768, forward strand.
TTGCATCAGTTTTGGTTCAGTTCGTGGGTATAAGGTATTTTTTGTGATCGATAAGTCGTTGGTAACATCTTATATCTTTGTGTAATTCAGAGTCTTCTGGGTAATTTTTGTTCAAAGCTTTGTCGGTCTATATGTCACCAATATCTCTGTCTTAATTCTCCTATTCATTCTGTAGATGTTTTTAAGGATAATATTTCATTGGTTGTAATTCTGGTCGGAATGATCATTCTGTAATATTTTGGATATCAAATCCAGGGGCTAGGATGGGGGGTTTTCTTCCCTTCTTCTTTCCCCTTTGAGCTCCTTTCAAACCAGTTTATTAACTTTTTTAATAAATATATAATGGGTCTGCCTTTTTGCCGAAAAAAAAACAATAATAATAATAATCCAATAATCTTTAAAGGTAAATTTAATGGTTGTAGAAATTTTAAATTTAGATATCAGTGTTTATTAGTAATTGACAACATATTGTCATTTTTATATATGCATAATTTACTGATAATATATGCTATTTTTTATTTATGTGTAACACTCAAATATTTTTTATTGAAATTTTATAAACAAACCATTCATTTATCTAAAATAGTCATATCCTTTACAAAAAAACATTATTCATTGCCACTTGTTTACTTTTCTTGACAAGCCTAATACTTTCTTGATATTATTTCAACCATTATAATAAAATATTCAAAAAAATATTACGTGGCCATGAATAACGGCCCTAAACAATATACTCATTCTTAGACATTCAAGCCAGCTTCCCAAATAAATTAAAGGAGAAACCCATCTTTCTCTTCTAATTTGAAAATAAAAAGCTACATATTGCAAATGAGGAGACAACTCCAAGGTGCCTCTATCTCATGGGTACGGGTATGTAGGCAATCTAGTGGATGAAGGAAGACTCTAGCATATAGGCACCTTGGATATACAAATGGTTGGAGATGGACTTTTAAAATAGTTCTTTAAACATTATAATTGATGAAATCTTGCTTTGTCATCTCTTAAAGGAGATGAGATGGAAGACTTTGAGATTAACCAAAGAAGAGATATGGATCATAGATAGTAATAGGAAACAAGAAAGAAGAACCTTGATTAATTCTTGTGGATAAAATCATCTTGGATGTATGGATAGTTAGAAAGTAATTACATTAACATATTCAAGTACTTTGTTGTAAGGAAATGATTGAGTACCTAAAAAGAAGAGGTCAAAGTTATAATATAGTGAAATAAATTTATTTTTAATAATTAATGTGATGATATGAAAAGGTACAAGATATGTGGTTTTATGACTATTAAGTTATAATTATAATTTAAAATTGTTAGACATATTAGGCCTTCTTTTGTAGTTGAGAAGTCAAATAAGGGTGGGGGATTTATAATGTAGAAATAAATAACTATGGAGACAAATTCATTTGATTTAATGAATATTATCAATTATCTAAAGGTGACTCGATCCCCTATTTGTACCATTAGAACCTTGATTCTTGATTTCTTAAGCTTATTGAATTCCTTCCAAATGTATAAGATTTTTTCATTGATAAAGAGAAGGGAATTTTGGTGTTATTGGGTTTGCAATATTAGGTGTAATCTAGTGAGAAAAGATGGGGGTAAATGACCTCATCCCCCAAGAAATCAAAATTATTGTTCAAAATGATCGTAATGATTGCTAATTTGGAGGTGTTATTGGAAATCACAAATTTAAAATTTCCAAACCCATACGAATTGGAAAGGTGAAAAGTTTGTCCATCATTATGGTGCATTTATACTCAAAGGAACTTATGACCATTATTTATTGCCTCTGGCTCAATTTCATGGTGGTTTCCATCCTCTATATTCCTCTTGGTAATATGGGTAGAGATAAGGACCATGTGAAATCCATTGTCTACCAAAAATATTAGGATAATGCCAAATTCTAGAGTGAATTAGCTATAGGGGGACTCATTCCCTATATTGAGAAACATGATGGGTTAGATCATTAGGTGACAACTAAATTCATGGACTATTTGGAAGAAATAATTCTTAGGGCTCTTGGCATCACGATTGTGGTTTCTGAGGAGCTAGTTGCTGAGGTTTCCTAAATAATGGTTGAGGGAAGGAAATTATTTAGGGATAAAAAGAGCATAGATGAGGAATTGATGATATTATGTGTAAAGGATGAGAGGCTTAAAGTGAGAAAACATTTGATGGTGGATATGATAGGAATTTAGTTAATCCTTTGTGGGTGGAAATTATAGAAGTTATCATGAGGTATGTGATTCTCAACGATATATTCTACATCCTATTCAACTATCATTTAATCATTTTGAATCACTCTGGCCATGTAGAAACTGTAATTATTATCTCTTTTATCTCTTTTTGTCTTTTTTCATAGTCTAAAGCTGCATAGGAATAATCATTTAATCAATGTTTTGTATTAGAGGTTAATTCTACTAATCATGGAATTTTCTAAAGGAATCTCTATTCAAAATAATCCCAATATGGGTGAGGCCACAAAGGATATTAATCACTTTTTGAAGGAGCCTTCCCAAGTCTTAAAATATGTCCCCTCTAAGGATGAGGGTGGGGTTAATTTAGGAAAAGGTATAAATCATAACAATAATGCTAAGGCCCACCCTATAATTGTCATTTCTAATGATGATGTTTCTAACTATACTCCCTCTAAGCATTATGTCTCAAACATCATAGTCCCTAGTAGGGATGTGTAATTAAATTGGAAACTGGGGGATTTTACTCTATTTTTCTTAAGTAGAAGGGGAAAATCACTTCAGCTTCACAATCTTTGCATGTTAAAATATCCAAAAAGGATCGAAATTATGTTAAGGGTCCCATCTTGTAGCCTCATATTACTAATAAAATCAATATAGATCACCATGGTGAAATTCCTATGGGGAAAGATACTCCTAAAAAAAGGGGATGTTAGTTTATGATAATGTTAATATGAGAAATAATACTAAGTAAACAATGGATGGTCATTGTTCCCTATTGTGCAGAGTGTAAAAAAAATCCTTGTCAATATATAGGATCTAGCTAAATGGATCAAAGATTCAAAATAGGGATAGGGTATGTGCAGGATCATGGTATAATAAGCTATGGCCTTAAGTGGAAATGAAAATATAGAAAATTAGGGTTAGTCTATTATAAGTAAAAAGTTGAACATCTTATCAACCATTTGTGAAAATATTGTAAGGATAAAATTTGTAGCAAAATTGAATGTAGGTTCTAAACTACAAGCCCTTTTCTGAAAAAAATTAATCTAATTGTTGAAAATTTAGATTACAATGAAGTAGTGAAAAACATTCAGGAAAAAGATAAAAAGCATGTGTATGTATGACCACCTTAATCACAATCAAATTATTATATATTTTCACAAGATTCTAGATATATGTCATAGACTCATGCTCGGATGTGATGCATATTTTGTGTAATTGTTTCCCACCTAAATAATTAATTATAAATTTTCTTCTACAACTTCATAAAAATAAAAAATTCCTATGTCTGACCACCTTAACTAATTGTAAACTTTACAAAATTGAAAAAAAAATCTTATAGTAGGCAAAGCCTAGAATGTGATGCATTTTCGGATTTCAAAAAGGTTAAACCGTTTGAATTTTATAGCTATTTTTCAATCAGGATGTCAATAAGGACTTTAAAGGTAACTCAATTACAATTTAAATAATAATTACTTACTAAACTTGAAATTTGACAAAAATTATATTTATAGATATTTGATAATCTCTTTAAGAAACCCTTTTAGTTTCCTCAATTTTGGCTGAAAAAAAAGTCATCAGCTAGATGGTCAAAGTCTAGAGATTAGAGGAAATATGGTAAACACATTTTTTGGGTTGACCATCCACATTTGGCATTGAAAACCCACAACCTAAGGAAAATACCAAGGCTAATCGGATATCTGAAACAATATTGGATATCCAATTTTATCAAATATCCAAGTTTTTTAGATATCTGATATGTCTCTCCCAAATTCTTCTTTCCATTTGAAATTTCAACATTTTCATTTCAATGTTTTTGATTAAGTAAAATAGGTTTTACAGGTTTTTTGGAACCTGAAACATAGTTTTAATATTAAACATAAAGCTTAGACTTAAACGAAACATAGTCTAAAAACAAAACAGGCCAACACGTGGCTAGATCAAAAAACAAAACAAGCCTTTAAAAATAAAATACCACAGGGACAACAAGAAGGGCCAGGGGAAATCAAGATAAGTCCACCATCAGGATGGCCGCCTTGGCCTCATGTAGCTCCATATTCATGGTAGAATCCTTGAGATTCTAGAGATCATTCCCCATATTGATATTCTTTTTCTTCTTAGTAGTGGCCGTAGTCCTCTTGCCAGGGCCCAGTTCTTCCTTCTTCTCTTTCTCCATGCCCATGTTGGATGCATAATTCCCATCAAGTTTTTTCTCCAGTTTCTTGATGATAACCTTGGTGTATTCATTTGAAGCTTTAATGATATTAAAGCTCTATTCAGCAATGTTTTTTAGGGTAGCCTCAGACCTAACCATTTTTTCCTCCATTTTCCAAACTTTAGTGCTCACATTCATCTGTTCAACAGTAGTGCTATCGACATTACCTTTGTTTGTGCCTTTAACTCTTTTTTTGAGATCCTCCACTTCATCAAAAGCCACTTAATTGTCTTGTAGCTATCCAACATCCTATTCCTAGTAAAATTAAACACGCCCAGCTCAAATTCCCTGCAATTGTCATTGAGCACCACTATAGCTAGATTGATAAGCTCTTCTAGCTTAATCTGACCATCCTCACCTTCAATGACCTTGGGATTAATAACTTCCTTAGTAATCCTTATTTTGGCAGTTTTGACATTGAAGTTATGCCATCCCATTATCTTCCCCTATTCAGACATATATAAGAAAAACTCGCTATCCTGTCCAATATCATTCTCATTAAATTGGGGTTGTGAGATCTGAGGTGAAGGCTTAGCTTGGTTAGTCTCATAATGCTTGTCCTAGAGCTTCTCCTTCACCTTGTGGCTAGAAGCATGGGAATTTTTATGGGTTTGATCCTTAGGATTTTTCCATCTTCCACTCTCATCCCTATTCTTTCCCTTTTTATTAAGGTATTGTTAAGGCCTTGAAATATCACCCTAACTCAGGCATTAGAGAATACTAATATCTCATCGTAACAATGGAAACCTTCCTAAGTTGTGGGTGGACTCTTATTAAGAAGGAATTTTTGGATTCTAGGCTGGTTCCTATTGGATTTGGAATATCACCTATGACTAATTCTCTGATTAGGGAAAAGGGAAAAGGATAAATTAAAAACTGAATAAATAACATGGGGTGATACACCAAATTGGATTCAAACTAATCTGACCTTCAAACTAGCATCCACAAGACACACACTACTAAGATTTGTAGTAAACATTCACTATTCAACATATAGGTTGACCTAAAAACTCACTATTAGGGGTTGCACCACAAACAATGATAATCTTCCAACAGACATACAGATTCTGCAAATGGTTATATTTTGATAATGTAGAGAAGGAATTGGATTAATTCACTTATCTATGCTATAAAACACATTACACTTTAAATGCATAAAAGTTGAAAAGGATTGATATCAAAACTCAGAAAATATGTGAACAATGGGGAACTTTCTTTATTTTCTTCAAAATATTCAAATGGTTACATGCTAAGATACAAAACATGCCAAGGAATAAGTTACATTCACTTGAACACAATTTTGCATCAAAATTGAACCTATGGTTACAAAATGTATGCAAAAGGCAGAAATGAACAAATATGTTCACAAAACCACCTTCTCTCCAAATTTTGAACCCCTAAAACTGACTTTGAAGTTCAGATATATACCTTCTTAAGGCTAATTTTGAAAATCCAACTCCTTCCAAAATGACCTCCAAAACCCTATTAATCAGCTTACAAACCTTAACTATTAGGCATAATTCATGCCATAATAAATGCCCTTCTAATGTTGGTATTTAAAAATATATCTTTGTTTTTAAATGCAACCAACATATACGCAAAACCTATTAAACTGAAACCCTAACTCCAAAACATATAACCTAAATCCATGCCTAAACTAATGCCTCTCAGCGTAACCTAGGGTCCACATGATCAATATTATGCAGTAAGGTTACGACTCTTTCAAACAGTGAAGTATTTCCAATGTGGCATAAGTTTTGGTGTTATTTGTACTATTTTTATTAGCTTAGAATGTGGATTCCAAAGCTCCACTGTCGATAAATGTAGCCTTCAATAATATTAACTTCTCTATGTACTCGATGGACTCCAAAAACTTATTCTTTTTTGTATTTGTCTTAGTTATAGTTATTGGATCACCTGCATTTGGAAAAGATGAGGGATTGAAACCCTAGCTATGTGACATCGCTTTTCTATGTTTGTGGTGTTATTTAATAGAATTTTCCCTTCTTTAGTAATCTCGAGCTGTCGATCTTAAGCTCACCATTGTTATTTGGGACTTGAGTTTTTTATCTTGGGCTCAAGAATTGGTTGCATAACTGTAGCTTTACATTTATCTGTGACTATGATCATGAAGCTTGGGATCTTTACATGGAGTTAAGTAAAAATATTAGGCTCTTAACTGGAGTCAATTCCTATTATTTTGGGGCTCAGGCTTACAAACATTATAGCACTAGTGCTTTTTTTGGACTTTCACATCTTGACTTTTAACTCCAGATAAGTTATCCTCTGCCTTTACCTTTCCATTCTTGCAATTGTTGATTTAACTATCGAATTTCATAGCTTGAAGACTTGAGTTGGATTGGTGAATGTCTTCGTGCTTTTCTAATTTATTATAGTGATTTTGGGTTCCTTTGTTTCACATTAAAGGGTACTTTTGTTTGAACCAGAGCTTTACATCTCTAAAAGTTTGAGCTAGATTTTTGGCTTTAAAATCTCGTCTATATATTAACACTTAGCTTGAGATACGCCCTTGGGATTAGTATTTATGTTGTCTCTCCTTCATCATTATTTGTTCACTTGGGTTTTTGTCTTGTCCTATCTTCACTGTCGATAGTGACCATGCTTGTGCTTTACTACCCATTCATTGTCGAGACCGACAGTAACAACCACACTAGCTTTTAATAGCCCTTATCTCTGTTGGTGTTGGGACCGAATTTAACTGTGCTTAATATTTTTGAAGATTCTCTTGTCTGATCTCCACCTTAAAACATTGAAAAATGCATAATGATGTTTTTGAAGGCAATTTTTTACTCCAGTAAGAATGGTTGACCATGGGGTCTGAGAACAGGTTTGTGACACCCGTGAACATTACTGTTTATATGCCTGATACTAAAACATGCATTTATTCAATTTAAAAAACATTGTTTCTCAAATATGTATATTACATTTAATAACACTACTATCTATCTGATATCTTCATATGCACATTCTAATCTTTTGACAATACTGTAATTTACCTTCTTTCTGTATATGCACATTACAATTGATAACAATGTTTATGATTAGACATCTTTGTTTAACAACACAACTATTATTTTGTTCTTTAGAAAGAAAAAAAAGTGTCATACAGTTATTACTCTTATCCATTACTGGAATTATCTATGTTTAGTGAACTCTTACTACCACCTATCTTTGAAGGCATTGTTATTTAATTTTGTCAGTTCATACACACCTGAGAGGAACCTCCTACAACAATATGATGAAAATGCACAAAATAACAGAATATAGAGCAATAGTAGAACTCAGAGTGAATCTATTGATCGTGGACCACTTTGAGGGGGTAACCTCCTTTGAGTAAGCTCAATACAATAAATTTTTTGGTGCCCATCAAAGGCCTCAAACTACACTTATATACTAAGTACAATCTAGAAAAGTAATACTACCTATGCATGTGGGATAATAAAATATACTCACGGGATGACTTACAAAGCATATGCGTCCAACAACACTACACTAACAAAATTAACACAAGGAACACACAGGTTCCTAACATACCCTCTCTCTTAGAAAAAATCTTTGTCCTCAAAGCTTAAGGTGTGGAAATTGTTACTGAATATGAAGAAGGGGTTCCCATGTAGCATCCTCTAGTTGCATTCTGTGCCACTGAATCAAGACCTCAGAGATGGAGCGAGAGCGAAGCTGATGAGTGTGCTGGTCAAGGATTGCCTCAGGCTCCAAGATAATAGATCCTTCCTTATCCATTTTAGGGAGAGTAGTTTGTGTGCTGACGTTGGTACGAAGAACTTGCTTGAGACAAGAAACATGAAATACTAGATGAATGCGGGAAGAAGGAGGAAGTTCCAATTTATAAGAAACTGAACCAATCTTCTGTAGAATCTTATATGGCCCATAAAATTTTGGGGCTAGCTTATGACACCCTTTAAGCTTCAGGGAGGATTGCTTGCATAGCTATAGATGAAGAAAACCCATATCCCCAACTTGAAATCAGTGCTCAGAACGGTGTTGATCTGCCTGTTGTTTCATTCCATTGCGGGCCATGTAAAGATTATCCTGTAAGGTGTGAAGAATCTGATCCCTGGTGTGGAGAACTATGTCAATTGCCTGGACGGGTGAGCTGCTGGGCATGTAGGGGAGGAGCACTGGAGGTGCCTAACCATATACTGCTTCATATGCAATCATTTTAGAGGTAGTGTGGTAAGAGGTATTGTACCACCATTCAGCTAAAGGAAGTCACTTGGCCCACTGATGTTGCTATTCGGAAGTGAAGCAGCGAAGATAAGTTTCCAAGCACTTGTTGACAATTTTAGTCTGACCATCAGTTTGTGGGTGATAGCCCAAACTCATCTTCAGTTTGGTGCTAGTTTTCTAAAATAGTTCAGTCCAAAAATGACTGGTAAAAGTTGCATCACGATCTGAGACAATGGAAGAAGGGAGGCCATGAAGACATAAGATCTGGTCCATGAAGATTTGTGCAACTAAGGAGGTAGTATAGAGGTGGTTGAGGGAACAAAAATGACTATATTTAGAGAGATGATCAACCACAACCAAGATCACTATCTTGACACCTAATTTAGGAAACCCTTCAATGAAATCCATAGAAATATCAGTCCAAATCCATGTAGGAATGGGCAAGGGTTCTAGCAAGCCAGGAAGGAGGGTTGTTTCACCCTTGTGGCATTGGTAGGTATCACATTCAACCACCATCTATTGAATCATCTATTTCATTCCTTTCCAAAAGAATTTTCACCTTGCCCTCTCATAATTTTTGAGGAATCCCGAGTGCCCTACAAAAGGAGAAGCATGGAGTTCATAAAAAATAGCCTGTTGCAGATTTGGATTCTGAGGAAGGACTAGACGGCCCTTGTATCGGAGAGAAGCACCATCCTAAGAGTAATGTAGAACAATAGAAGGATTATTGGCCATCTGGTGAATGATTTGAGATAAAGAAGAGTCACTGACATAGCCCTACTAAACAAATGCTAACCAATTGGGAATTGGCATAGAAATAGCAGAAAGGGAAGCTTGATCATCAAATGTGCGAAAAAGAGCATCTACCACAATATTGTCCTTACCCTTCTTGTAGGTGATCTCATAATCATACCCCATGAGTTTGCTGACCCATTTCTATTGTGTAGAGGAGGATACCCATTGTTCCAGGAAGTATTTTAAACTTTGGTGGTCGGTCTTGATGCAAAAATGACTCCCTAGGAGGTATGGCCGCCACTTCTGTACAACATGCAAAATAGCCATCATTTATTTTTCATAAGTAGATAGGGCTAGCTTCTTACCAGAAAGGGATTTTCTAGTTAATGGAATAGGATGGTCATCTTGAAGGAGAAAAACACCCAGTCCATTGCCACAAGCATCACTCTCAATAGTGAAGGGCTTGGAAAAATCTGGCATAGCGAGAATAGGTGTACTATACATAGCTTGTTTCAGTTGTTCAAATGCATTCTCAGCAACATGGGTCCAGGTAAAAGCATCCTTTTTCAACATAGCTATCAATGGTGCTGAAATCTTCCTGTAATTCTTGACAAACTTGCGGTAATAGCCAGTCAGCCCCAAAAAACCCTGAAGGCTCTTGAGAGTTTTAGGATGCGGCCAATTTTTCATGGCATCTATTTTTGTAGGATCCACCCAAACCCCTTGGTGTGCAAAAATATGCTTGAGATACTCCACTTCCTCCTATCCAAACACACATTTAGACTATTTGGCACAAAGTTGATGATCAGAGAGAAGTTGCATTACAAGCACCAAATGATGGAGATGCTCAGCCCAAGTTTTTCTATATATGAGGATATCATCAAAGAAGACCATAATGAATTTTCAGAGGTATGGCCGAAATATTTTATTCATCACTGCCTGAAATGTTGAAGGAGCATTAGTGAGGCCAAAGGGCATGACTAAAAATTCATAGTGACCATCATGTGTGTAGAAGGCTATTTTAGGTATATCCTCCTCATTAACCCAAATTTGATGATACCCAAAATGAAGATCCAACTTGGGGAAAAAATGAGCGCCATGAAGCTCATCAAGAAGTTCATCAACAACTGGAATGGGAAACTTATCCTTTATGGTGAGATGATTAAGTGCTCGAAAATCAATGCAGAGTTTCCATGACCCATCTTTTTTGTGGACAAGCAGAACTGGAGAAGAAAAGGAACTAGTACTAGGGCGAATAATACCTTGCTTCAGTAAGTCACGAATGAGCATCTCAATTTCTATCTTCTGATGAAATGGGTAGTGGTAGGGCCTAATGTTGGGTGGAACACTGCTAGGAAGGAGATGAATACAATGGTCCTTTGGGCGAGAAGGGGAAAATACCACAGGTTCAGCAAATACACCTGAATACTTATCCAAAATTCATTATAGATCTACAGGAGTACGACAAACCGCTGATGGCTACATCTGAATGGAATGGAGCTGAACGATGACACCATGTCAATTCTTCTTAAGAATTTTTTCCATACGATGTGAACTGATGATGCTAAGAGACCCCGGCTGTAAGCCTTTCAAAGTGTGTTGTTTCCCATTGGTTAAAAACTGCATCCAAAGTTCAGCAAAATCCCATAGAATGGGGCCAAGAGTGCGTAACCATTGGGTGCCCAAAACCACATCACATCCACCTAAGGGAAAGGAAAACATGTCAGAGTGTAGGTTATAATCTCCAATAGAGAGACACACATTGTGACATTTCCATTTGCAAGGTAAAGTGCCCCCATTGGTAATCATGACTTCAAAGCTAGAGCAGGGATGGACAAAGAAATCAACCTGTTTGGCTATTCGGGGGTCAATGAAGTTATGAGTGCTACCAGAATCAATGAGTATAGTAAGAGGGATCTTATTGAAGAAACCCTGGACCCACATAGTTTTTGGAGTAGTGACTCCTGCCAAAGCATGGACAAATATCTCTAGTTGAGCTTCTAGAGAAGGAGGTTCAGGCTGTTGAGGCTCAACCTCATCATCCATTGTTTCATGCACATCTACATATTCTTCCAGTTCAGGTGGAAAATTCACATCCAAGAGGTAGAGCTTTTGCTAAACACATCGATGGCACTAGGACCATTTCTCATCATAGTTATAACAAAGCCCTTTTTCTTGCCTGGACCGCATCTCTGTTTCAGACAAGTGCTTGATAGGAGTAGTTCTGGGAGCTGGCGTGACTTGAGGGTTGTGAGAACCTGTATTTATGAATTGAACAAAATTGGATCTGGAACATTGTAGAGCACTAATATTGTCCTCTACTAAATTAGCCAACCCAAGGGCTTCCATCATTGTAGTGGGTCAGAACATTTTTACTTTAGATCGAAGTGCATCCTTCAGACCACTGACAAAACAACTGTGGAAAAATTCATCAGACAATCCCTCTATGTGATTAGCTAATTTTTCAAACTCTGTTTGGTATTCTCTGATAGTGCTAGTTTGGCATAGTTTAGTGAGTGCTCCTATGAAATCATCAAAAGCACTAGGTCCAAAGTGCGCCAAAAGGAGTGTGCACAATTTTGTCCATGTTGGGTCTACATTAGCCTTGATGTACCAACAGAACCATTGAAGAGCTTCATATTCTAAATGAAAAGATGCAAGTGGGACTTTGTTGTTATCCAAAGTATTAAGTAATTTAAAATACTACTCTACCCTATAAATCCATCCAGTCAGATCAGCACCATCAAAGCAAGCAAAATCAAGCTTCGGTCCACAAAAATTGCTAGAAGAGAACCTAGCGTCGCCAGAATGGTTGCGGTTCATGGCTGAATGCTGAAGAGTGAGACAGAGAAATTTGTCATCTAGATCTTGAAGTTTGGCTTTGAGGGATGCAAGTTCCTCCTCCATGATTTTTGCTCTTGTACATGTAAAAACCATAAAGAAGAATATATATATATTTTTTTTTGGAAATGGGTAGAAAATGAGAAACAAAAACTTTTTCAGTTAGGACAAACTTGGATTTGGGCAAAACTCATATGGGAAATGGGTGTTTGAGGAGTGGTTGGACACTTTCTGATGAAAAGGGAAAAATAAAATTGAGGGTTTCAAGGTTGGGGAGGCAGAATGAGATGAGCGGTCCAAGAGGGACAAGGGAGCTAAATGAGGAATTGAACCGAGTGGCTTGGTTTGGTGGGGACTGGATGAGAGACAAAAAAGATAGGGAAAACCCTAAAATTAGATAAATGAGGGATTTAGGGCTTCAATATGTAGAATTTGGGGTAGGGTCATCAAGGAAGGAAGTATGCGGAATGGTATTTTAGGGGTTCTGAGGAACTGAGAGAGGAAACAGGAAAATCACTCAAATACTGAATAACTGAAAAAATAAGTATTGCAATAACAAGAAGTACGAATTGAAAGGAACCTGAAGGCCATGAAGGAAAAAATTTTGACGTAATTTCCACCCAGTGAGCCCAAGAAAGTGCTCTGATACCAGATGAGAGGAACCTCCTACAACAATATGATGAAAATGCTTGAAATAATAGAATATAGAGAAATAGTAGAACTCATAGTGAATCTATTGATCGTGGGCCACTTCGACGGGGTAACCTCCTTTGAGAAATCTCAATACAATAAATTCGTCGGCGCCCATCAAAGGCCTCAACCTACACTTATATACTAAGTACAATCTAGAAAAGTCATACTAGCTATGCATGTGGGATAATAAAATATACTCACAGGATGACTTACAAAGCATATGCATCCAACAACACTACACTAACAAAATAAACAGAAGGAACACACAGATTCCTAACAACACCTATGTTTTCTCTATATTTGATGAACTTTGTATTTGATATCAACAGTGTTAGAATACACATTGTCCATTTTCTTTGGTGACACCATGAACAACACTGCATCTACATATGCCTAACAATTACATTTGGTAGAACTGAATCTTTCTCATGTTTCTGCATATTAGTTATGAATTCTTTGTCCTTTGATAATGCATCTTTTCCTCTTCTGCATTTTCCAATCCTTGAACTCATTAAGTAATAGCATTCTTTCTCCTTTGATAATACATCTTCTGAGGTTTGATCATGGGTTCATGACACTCACTACACTTTTCTTTGTTCTCTGCTACTAGTATATTCATAGATCATTAATCTTTGCATTAAAATGCACTTTTGTTTACTCTATTTGAAAACATCACCAAATCCAATATGTTAGGTAAGTAAACATAATCAACTGATCATTTTTTGTGTGTGAATGCCATGACATTCATGCATGAATGATGGTTGATTGATTGTGTTTACTAACTAGCACTTCCTTTCTATTCTAAAAAACGTTCCTAAGCTACAAGAACTAAGTCCCTTTAATTCATATATCTGGTTTACAAAAACATCAAATCTTTTGTATAATGCAGAATGATAACCATAGATAGTAAAAGGTTTAATGGAGGCATGTCCCTTTGATACTACTATTTTGAATATGTAGATTAATATTTATCCATTGTATTAATATTATTAGTAGATGTGTAGCTCTAAAATTTTTATTGTTGTATGACACTTTTAGGTTTTCATGCATTGCTTAGATCCAATTTGGATCTAACACTTTTTCTTCCATGATGCAGGACAGGACCTAAAGACCTATGATGTAGGACATGAGGACTATGACAAAGACATGAAGACTTGGACAAAGTAGACAACTAGCTCCTAAATGCAGAAGACCCTACAAGGCAATGCATGGACCCCTACACATTCTTCTATCATGCTTTCTTTCTATCATTTCCTCAAATTTTCCATTGTGAAAGATGTAATATGAAAAGAACATTTCTTTATTACATTCATTTTGAATGTATAATGTAATGATCAATTATTTATTTGAAAATTTGAATTTGATCAGTACTTAAAGTACAATATAACCGATAATAAGAATGCAATAGCAATGTATATTATCTATATTAGCTGAACAATAGTGTTTAAGAGGTGTACCTTCATGCAATTTTTTATTGTTTATGATTATCATCCTGCATGTACAAATTTAGGATAACAATTCTGGCAACTTCTGTTAGATATTTCCTGCTAGACATGAACTATAGACCTTATTCATTGGGCAATGGAGTCAAAAAACTAGAACAGATAAAATGCAACCTAAGCTAAGTCTCATGCAACCTAAACTAAGACTCATGCAACCTATATTGACCTTGTGTCTGAAGGCACTTTTATTGAAAATGAAACCTAATCTACTCTAACCCTATCTACTAGTGATACATGCTAGATAAATCAATTAACTGATTGAGAGAAATAACTTCCCATTCTCCTTATCTTAGAATTATCAACATGCTTAAGGATAACCAAGCTTATATGGATGAATATCATGCCGATAATTAGCTAGTGTAATAAATTTGGCTAGGAAAACTACCCACTTACTTGGCTAAACAGCTTGGAGAAAAAAAACCCTCTAAATAGGATCCATAAGGTGGAACGGTCCCTCCTTAGCTTCATCTTTTGATGGATTAGCATGCTCAAGGGAGAACATGCTAGTCTCTTGTATATTAGACTCATTCCTTGCTAAATTATTAATGAGACAACCTCTAGATAGAGAAAAACTGGGAATTTGTTTCTCACGCTCTATCTCCTAAACAAAGACCTTATGATGTACATGAACTAACCTGAGCTCCTTTGATGGAATGAGTTAAGGAAAAAATGAGACTAGATTATCATCAAGGCTCAAATAGAACTCTTCAAGATCATCCCAAAGTAAGTCCTCCTCTTCATCCAAAATACCTTTTTTCACTAATTCAACCTTACAAATTACTTGGTCTCCTAGCTCTTGAAAACATAAAACTTTCTCATGTGCTCCATTCTGCTGACCTGAACCTGATGAGGATACTATTTGAGGCATGTTGTCTTCCTCAACATAGTTGGGAAGTTTTTTCAGAAAAAAGGCTCTACATCTCTTGTTCAGCACTTTCTTCCCTCTGTTCATTGCAAAGAGGCTCCTTAAGTTGTATCTGATAAGCTTCCTTCCATTTGATAGTTGTAGAAACCAACAGTCTTATTGTCTCTTTATGCTCCTATATCTCTTTATTATAAAACTCCTCATGAGCCGCTAGCTCTCTTTGGAAATCTTCCTCTTTTGCATATGTAGCAAAACTAACTTTTATTAACTCCTTTTCACATACTTTCTTTGGTGTTGCTAGTTTGCTTGCAAGGGCTACTTGAATTCTTTGTTGTCCTGCAATAACCTCTTCATACTGCCTCCATCTGACATCAAACTACTCCTTTTCTAGTGTCTACATATGCCTCTTCTATGTTTCCAACACTTGTTCATAGTGTTTCTTCTATTCTTCCAGCTCTTTATGCACAATTGACTCATGAGGTATGTGCAGTTGCATCAAATACATCCTATGGCATTTCTCCTGATAAGCCAACCTCTCTTTTTGTTGTGCATGTACTTGTTGAAAATGCTCCTCTTTCTAGATCCTCAATTCTTGTTGGAACTCAGATTGTTGTTGCCTCTTGACATCCACAATCTACATTGTCAAGTCCTGCAACATGTGCAATTGAATGTTTTGACATGGTTGAAAACTATGCAATGGATCAAAATCATCCATTAATATAATATAGTCTGACATTCTCCCTTGGGAGCACTCCCACCGGTCATGCCAAAAACTATTAAGGCCTTGAAATATCACCCTAACTCAGGCCTTAGGGCATACTAATATCTCATGGTAACAATGGAAACCTTCTTGAGTTGTGGGTGGACTTTGATTAAGAAGGAATCTCCGGACTCTAGGCCAGTTCCTATTGGATTTGCAATATCACTTATGAATTATTCTCTGATTGGGGAAAACATAAAAGGATAACTTAAAAATGGAATAAATAAAGTGGGGTGATAAACCAAATTGGAAACAGACTAATCAAAACTTCAAACCATCATCCACAAGACACATACTACTAATATTTGCAGTAAACATTCACTAGTCAACATATAGGTTGAACTAAAAACCCACTATTAGGGTTTGCACCACAAACAATGGTAATTTTCCAATAGACATACAAATTCAGAAAAAGGTTACATTTTGATAACTTAGAGAAAGAATTGGATTTATTCACTTATCTATGCTATAAAACACATTACACTTAAATGCCAAAAATTTGAAAAGGATTGATATCAAAACTCAGAAAATATGTGAATAATGGGGAGCTTGCTTTATTTTCTTCTAAATCTACAAATGGTAACATGCTAAGATACAAAACATACCAAGGAATAAGTTACATTCACTTGAACACAATCTTGTATCAAAACTGAACCTATGGTTACAAAATGTATGCAAAAGGCACAAAGGAACAAATATGTTCACAAAACCATCTTCTCTCCAAAATATGAACCCCTAAAACGGACTTTGAAGTTCAGATATATACCTTCTCAAGGCTAATTTTGAAAATCAAACTCCTTCCAAAATGACCTGTGAAACCCTACAAATAAGCTAGGAAACCCTAACTATTAGGCATAATTCATGCCATAATAAATGCCCCTCTAATGTTGGTATTTAAAAATACATCTTTCTTTTTAAACACAACCAACATATATGAAAAACCTATTAAATAACAATCCTAACTGCAAAACATATAATCTAAATCCATGCCTAAACTTATGCCTCTCAGTATAACCTAGGGTCAACATGATCGATATTATGTAGTGAGGTTACAACTCTTTCAACGAGAAGTATTTCCAACCTAGCATAAGTTTTGGTGTTAGTTGCACTATTGTTATTACCTTGGAATGTGGATTCGAAAGCTCCAATGTCAAAAACTGTAGCCTTCAATAACATTAACTGCTCTATGTACTTGATGGACTCCAAAAACCTATTGTCTTTGCATTTGTCTTGGTTATAGTTATCGGACCACTTGCATTTGGAAAAGATGAGGGATCAAAACCATATCTCTATGGCACCTCTTTTCTATGATTATGGTGTTATTTTATAGAATTTTCTCTGCTTCACTGAGCTCAAGTTGTTGATATGGATCATTCTATTATTATTTGGGAATTGAGTTTTTTTTATCTTGGGCTCAAGAATTGGTTGCATAAGCGCAACTTTACATTTATCTGTGACTGTGATCGTGAATCTTGGGATCTTGATATGGAGTAAAGTACAGAGCTCGGGCTCTTGACTGCAGTCATTTCGTATTATTTTGGGGCTTGAGCTACAAAACATTATAGCACTGGTGCTTTTGGACATTCACATCTCAACTTTTAATTATAGATAAGTTATCCTCTACCTTTACCTTTCCATTCTTCCAGTTGCTAATGTCACTATCACATTTCATAGCTTGAATACTTGAGTTGGATTTTTGAATGTCTTTGTGCTTGTCTAATTCATTGCAATGATTCTAGGTTCCTCTATTTCACATTAAATGGTACTTCTATTTGAACCACCGCTTTACATCTCTGAAAGTTTGAGCTGGTTTTTTGCATTTAAAAGCTCGTCGTTAAAACAAATCCATGCATTTTTTCTATATCTTAACACTTAGCTTGAGATGTGCCTTCTAGAGTAATATTTATATTGTCGCTCCTTCATCATTATCTATTCACTTGGGTTTTTGTCCTGTCTTGTCTTTGTTGTTGATAGTGACCATGCTTGTGCTTTATCACCCCTTCATTGTCAAGACTGACAGTAACCACCATGCCGACACTTAATGGTCCTTCTCTCTTTTGTTGTTGGGACTAACTTTAAATGTGCTTAATATTTTTGAAGATTCTCTTGTCTGGTCTCCAACTTGCAACATTGACAAATGTATAATGTTGTTTTTTAAGGTAGTTTTTAACTCTAGTAAGAATGGTTTTCCATGGGGTTTGAGCACGGGCTCGTGACACCAATGAATATCACTGTTTATCTTCCTGATACTAAAAACATGTATTTATTCATTTTAAATAGAATTTTCTCTCAAATATGCACATTAGATTTAATAATACTGTTATCTATCTGATATATGCATATGCACATTCTAATGTTTTGACAATACTGTAATTTACCTTCTTTCTATATATGCACATTACAATTGATAACATTTTTTATGATTAGACACCTCTTTATAACAACATGAATATTATTTTGTTCTTTAAAAAAAAATAGTGTCATACACATATTACTGTTATCCATTACTGGCATTATCTATGTCTAGTGAACTCTTACTATGACCTATCTTTGAAGGCAATGTTATTTGATTCCCATGGTTCATACACACCAGTGTTTGCTCTATATTTGATGAACTCTGTATTTGATATCAACAGTATTATAATACACATTGTCCCTATTCTTTGGTGACACCATGAACATCACTACATTTTCATATGCATAACAATTACATTTGATAGCCCTGAATCTTGCTCATCTTTTTTCATATTAGTTATGAATTCTTTCTCCTTTGATAATGCATCTTTTCCTCTTCTTTATTTTCCAATCCTTGAACTCATTAACTTGTAGCATTCTTTCTCCTTTGATAATGCATCTTGTGAGGTTCGAGCATGGGCTCATGACACTCACTACACTTTTTGTTGTTCTCTTCTATTAGTGAATTTATAGATCATTACTCTTTGCATGAAAATGTACTTCTGTTTACTCTATTTGAAAACATCACCAAATCCAATATGTTAGGTTAGTAAACATAACCAGCTGATCATGTTTGTGTGTGAATTCCACGTGTCATGACATTCATGCATGAATGATGGTTGATTGATTGTGTTCACTAACTACCATTTCCTTGCTGTTCTCAAAAAGGTTCCTAAGCTACAGGAGCTAACTCCCTTTAATTGTGATATCTCGTTTAAAAAAATAACAACTCTTCTGTATAATATAGAATGATAACCATAGATAGTAAAAAGTTTCATGGAGGCATATCCCTTTGATAGTACTATTTTGTTTATGTAGATGTATATTTTTCCATTTTATTGATATTATTAGTAGATGTGGAGTTCTGAATGTTTGATTGTTGTATGATGCCTTTAGGTTTTCATGCATTGCTTAGATGCAATTTGGATCTAACACTTTTTCTTCCATGATGTAGGACATGAACTAAAGACCTAAGATGAAGGACATGAGGACTATGATAGAGACATGAAGACTTGGACAAAGCAGAAAACCATCTCCTAAATGTAGAAGACCCTACAAGGCAATGCATGGACCCCTACTCATGCTTCTACCATGCTTTATTTTCTGCCATTTCCTCTAATTCTCCAATGTGAAAGATGTAATATTAAAAGACTATTTCTTTATTACATTCAACTTGAATGCACAATGTAATGATCAATTATGAATTTGAAAATTTGAATCTAATCAGTACTTAGAGTACAATATAACTGATAATATGAATGCAATAGAAATGTATCTTATCTATATTAGCTGAACAATAGTGTTTAAGAGGTGTACCTTTATGAAATTTTTTATTGTTTATGATTATCATCTTGCATGTACAAATTTAGGATAACAGGTATTTCACCATAGCCATCTGCCTTCTCTTTCTACATTTTTCACTGGAAATTTCTTCCTCACCATCTATGTCCATACCTTCCTCATTTTCATTATAATCCTCCTCTGAGGATATAACCATTGTGGTGTGCATTTTGGATGGGGTCACCAATTTTTCTTTTTTAATGGTATGCAGACTGACAATCCACTTCTTATAGGATGAACCCATATTATTCTTTTTTGTTTCATACTCATCTTGATCCTCTGAGTGAAGAGCTTCACTATCTCTAGTCTTCGAAGGAATGTAGTCAAAGATAGGGGCCTTCATGTATTCTTTCTGAGCAATCTCCTTCCCCAAAATTTGAGCTTTAATGAACTCATAAATAAGAAGTAAAATCTCTTCATCCAAAGTAGGATTTTCCATAGCCTTATCCATAAACCCATTAATATTTTTATTTATTGAAGCATATAAGTAAAAGGGTATTGAAACCTGCATACTATGGCAAAAATGATTCATGAGAACAAAGTGGTATGTTTTGATCCTGTCGAAGGTGTCCAGCATGATATAATAGATGATGGCTCTCAAAACACATCTCCATAGTCTTTTCAGCCTTTCTAGAAGATAGTAGGTCTAGGCTTTGGTAAGTGCTTTCTTTTCTTCCTCATTTTTCATGAAATCACTTATCTCGGTATCTGAAATCTTGTGGTATTTGTAAAATTTCTTGCCAACTATAGGGATGCCAGTGACTATGGAAATAACCTCCCTGGTCACCGTAAATGTTTTTCCATCAATCACCACACTTCCTTTGTCCCAACATTTCACGAACATTTTTGTTACCGATGACTTCTCACCATGAATCCTTTCAATGAAAGTGGAAATGCCTCCCTATTGGAGATAGTGCCAAACCTTGGTCCTTCTCCTCCATTTTTCACAATCTTTAGAGGGCTCCCATCTATGTCTTTCCCCTCCCATAGCAATAAAAAATCTCTTATACGCTAATAGGGTTTTACCACTTAACAAACCTTTTCTCTCCGAGTTGTTCTAGATTATACTTCTTCTTTACCTTAAAAGATAAGTTTTCTGAATGTAAATGGGCACCCAGTAAGTGTGCAGATGTGACTTGTGATCATTTCCTTTCTAGCCTATCTTGTACTTTCCATTTATGGGAAATCCGTTACCATTCGTAGCATTTTCAATCATGTGATTAATGCTAATAAATCCCTCATTTCCCTAGATTCTATCATAATTGAAGAAATCAATCTCTTCACATGGTAGGTCTCCACTGTGAAGCCAACGAGTCAGATTGTCACTTTTCACTGTCATGTTAGCAAACTAGTCAGCTACCTGGTTGGCTTCTCTATACACGTGGGAGATGTGAACCTTGTCAAAGGTGTTCAAAAGGTTGCGTGTCTCATCAATAATGTTGGCTATTGTCCATGATGGTGGGTGAAGCTTATTTAGGTAGTTAATAATGTTGCATGATTCCCCTTCTAACCATAGATTTTTGATCCCCAAGTCATGAGCTAATTTGGTAACATGGAGGGTCATACTTGCTTCCGCATAGTGCTTGGTTTGTGTGTCAAGAGGAAAGATGGCAGAAATAATGCCCATTCAAGAGAAATTTCAAATCACTCTGTCACTTCCCACCTTACCCAGGTTACCCTTGGCTGCACCGTTGAAGTTGGCTTTAGACCATCCTTCCAAAGGAAAGCTCTAGGTACAGTTCTGTCTTTTATCTTTGGTCTTCTTAGGATCCACCAAGTTGACTTTTCCTACAAAAGGATTATAATTCCCACATGAAACATAATTTTCCAACGAAGCATGATTTATCTTCTCAAAATAAATTTTTGCAGGAACACTACAGTCCCTGAAGATATGATTATTGTGCTCTTTCCGAATTCCCCAGCAAAGGTGAGGAAGCACACAAGACCAAATTTTGTGAAAAATAGTATTCTTGAAAGGCAGGGTCCTTTGGGAGAAAAGGTCCTAAACAGAGGAGGGGAAGCACCAATTCATTTCAATGTTATTTTCAATTTTGATATTATTTTTTGATTTTTTAAAGATTTCATTTTTTTATAATATTAATATTATTTTAATACTATGATAATAGTATTAATATTAATAAATTAGTATTGTATAAGAGTAGTATTATATTATATTATATTATATTATATTATATATATATTAGTATTGTATTATATAAATTAGTATTATATTATTTTTATTTATATTACTATTATAAAATATTAGTAGTATATTATATTAATAAATTACTATTATATTATTATTATTTATATTATAATAATAATACATAGGGGAGAGAGAGAGAGAGAGGTTTCTTATCACAACAATTATTTAGGGATTCATTACTTCAAAGTCCTTAATGCTTACTATAGGTCATCTAGCAGAATTCCAAGCCCTTGCATCCCAAATACCGCAGTGATGAATGCTCCTCTGGTCTTGGTATTTGCATATTCTACCATGATTTTTGCAGATAAGGAATATTCCCCACCAATTTCAAACCCTAACCAGAACCTGAAGAAACTCAAACTACCAATTACACACTCTTTTGATATGCCGATCGAGAAGCCAGAAGCGATGGAACTTGCAACGATCAAAGTTAGGGTGAAACCATAGGCCTGCTTTCGTTCCATTCTGTCTCCAAGCTAGTTGAAGAAGTGCTGATCTGCAAAGGCTCTGCACAAGGTGATTCCATTGAAAAGGGATTTCACCTTAATAGGTAGCGAACCCTTATGTGTCTTGTCATTGTAATTAATGTTTCCCAGTAGATTGGAGACAGGAGGGATGCAAAAGAGATTGTAGGCATCGGTGAAAAAGCCCATGCCTACGTTGACGATTACAGTGAAATGGTAGAGCTGTGTACCCACCGAGTCTAGGGAAAAAAACACCTTCAACGACATTTTTTGTGACTTCAGAGTTCAAACCCAGGGCCTTGCCCCAAAATTCTAAATAAATTGGGAATTAGTTTGGTTCCCTTGGTACTTGGATGTGTCTTTTGATCAGTATCAGAAGAATATTCAATGGTATACTACCTTTTATTTTATTCATTTAGTTAAGAAAGTGAAATTCGTGGTTGCGAGGAATTCCATTTGAGTTTTCACATATGAATTTGCTTCCAAGAAATTTTGACATTAGGACAAACCTAGGAAAATACTTAATTCTTTAAGGGTAGTCTAACATTGTTTGACTACTTTTAAATATATTTTTTATTTTTATTGGTCAAATGGGATCTTTGACAATTAAATTTAATCTCTAACTTTCAAATTGAATATATTTAAAAATGACAGAATCAATTTTATTATTAGATATTTTCCTAATATGTTCCACTATTATATATAGGCAGTTATAATTTCTTCCCCATTTTCATAGATAATCTAGCTGTGTTGGGTCGTGTCTAATCAAAGGTTTGAAATTTATATGAATGAAGATTATTATTTAGATATTTTCTTAATATATTCCACTATTATATATAGGTAGTTATAATTTTTGCCCCTTCTTCAAAGAAAATCTAGTTCTATTCCATCCAAACTTTATTTTTATCTCTATTTGGTTTTGGCCCATAAATATTAATCAGTAAAAATTCTAAGATACTTCATATACTTTTGACTAAACTAGTATTCTAGTTTTGATGGAATACATGTTTGGTGAAGGACACACCAAACATTTGTAGTGATTCCATCCATCTCCCAAATGCCTAATTTCTTTTTGAAAATTGCTATGCCATCCTAGTTTAGTTTTTTTTCTTGTAGCATTATAATTTCATATTCAGTCGCAAAGATGAAACGTTTCACAATATGTTGCTTCTTAGGGGCATTCAGGCCCCTAACATTCCCGGTCATGGCTCTCATTGTACAATTCCCAATGATGCATCAACTAGATCTCTTTCCCTCCTACCTAACTCAATAATTTCTTACTCTAATACATCTTTATTCATTTCTCCTTCTTTGAGCTCCATAATTCTGGAAATGACAAGTTGTTTTTTAATGTAATCTCTTCTTCATTTAGGAAATCCTTAGCAATCCCCTCAAGGAGGTCATCTAAGACCTCATTACATAGGTATTCACGACCTAAGTCTCCAATATCACTTCTATCATAGCCCTCCAAAGGATAATCAGACGTATTCTTCTTCTTAGATTGTGTCTTTGCTTCTCTCCCTTCTATCCTATTGTCACTAGGATTGTGGGGCACTGAAAATAAATATATCTCAAGAGGAGATAAATAAGAACTTTTTTTAATAACTTCCTCTTTTTCTATTCCCATCCTTGTCGACCATAACAATGAAATTATCCACCATGGGGGAATCCATGATCCTATTCTACACTATCTCTCCCTCCTCAACATCATGCATCTTCGAATCTTGATATTTGTTTACTAACCTTGGCTCAATAGTTTCCTTATAAGTCTCAATAATCAATGCCAATTCCTTTTTAATCTCATGTTGAAGGGACTTGTTAAGGTCCTCTTGAGAGATAAAGGTAGGGCATCCAATTAAGCTTTCATTTTGTCTTTCTACAACAAAGCCTCCAATTTTCTCATTAAGCTAGATGTCAACTTCCTCTATTTGTTTAAGTATATTTTCACTATTTACCCTAGCCTCTTGATACTTCATGTTATTCTAGCTATTAATGTTTTCCTTTTAATGTGGTATGCTCCAGATTTTAGAAATTACATTATTGTGAATGGGATGTTGATAAAATACAGGTCTGATAGTGTATGTTTCCTTTTTCATGATCAATTTTATCAGTTCAAGACATTTTATATTAAAATCAAGATCTAGTAAGATTCTAACATTACAAGAAAATACAAAAATTTCCTAAAGCCCTAAAATTCCTCCCATAAGATTTTCTATTTTCAAGATAAATTTTTTGTGTATTAATTCTACTTGAAGGTTAGGTATACTAACCCATTTGGAAACTTTTTTTGGTTTAAGTTTGTGAGGATCAAATTTAGGTTGCCAATCCATGAATTTATAATTGTATCCTTTATAAAAAAACTAGGATTTCCATATAGAAAAATATCTTTTAGTGCTAAATCTATACAATCAATGAACAAGACATTTTTAGGAAGGATAGTAATACTTATCTAGCCTGCATAAGAACCCTCCAACAAATTTACAGTTCTTTCCGCAAGAAGCATGTGTCCACACCATCTTGCAAATAGACCATGAACCTTACAGTGATCCCACATGCCATTTGGAAATGTAGATCTTTAATCACTACAGTCATGACCATCTCTTCCCTATGCATTGATTAGGGATTCTTATTTTGAGGTCTAGTTTACAAAGATCAAAATGGGGACTTAAAGTTCTTTCTCAAGTGCATCACTTTATTTCTATAAGTATATGAGGGTTTGGTTTTCCTATTAGGGTCTTGCATGTTACCATTCCTCTATGCAGAAGAGACATTTAGACAGGTCAACATTACCTTCTACGAGATGAGATATTTTTGAGGACAGGTTGTGAGAGGGAAATGAGAGGCTAATCCTTGAATAGATTGGTTGTGAAGATGTGAATGGGCTCTTCCTTCTACTGGGTTCTATTTGATTAGCTTGAGAAGAAAATCATAGAATCATAGATGTAATGGGATTGCCCATATTTGATTACCTAGACCTTTGTTATTGCCTATCCATCCCATTCTCTTAGATTCTTTCTTATCCCAAGCATCCAAGGCCCTCTTTGCCTTCTGGTTCCTTACAACCAGCCATTCCTTGTTATTGCAATCAATCTACCCTCTATTTTTCATATTTGGCCTATATTAGAGTTTGTTTTTCACAACTAATACGCATTGAATTCCACAATAGAGATAGGGATCACATTATTTCCTTTTAGCAAAAAATTATTCATCTCTTGAGTGACAAGAGGATGGCTTTTTAAAACCCTAAACCTATTTGAGTACGCAAATAAAATAACATGATCAGTACACAATGTATTCAAGGTGTTGTTCTCCCTACTACCTAGGAATATTTTTATGAGAGCAGAGCCTTTTTTCTAATCAAGGTTTTTTGCACATTCCTATTTTAAATAAATAGGAAAATAACCTTCAATATTTTTGGCATCCCTCCAAATTGGACACCTAGGATTCCCTCCACTTGTCACACTCTTGAATTTCATGTGTCATTAATGATGACAAGTGTTGCAGTTTAAAGGCCCCTTACCTTGCACGCAAATCCTATTTAAACCCCTTATTTTCCTTTACATTTCATCAAATTTTATGCATCTTAACATCATAATGTCAATTTATATTTTTAGTTCATAGCATATTTTAATCATTTATCTTGCATAATATCATCCATTTTAGTCTTTTTACACTCATTTATCTCATCTTATGCATAGTATCATCATATTTTATAGTAATCAAATCCATAGTTCATATCCCATCTTGCATCATTTTCATAATAATTTTAATAATCATGGAGCTTGTTAATATTCATTGAAGGCTAAATTGTGAGAACACATGTCAAATTGATAAATCGAGATAAAATCCTCATCAAAAGAGGCTTATGTTTGCATTTGATTTTCTTCCTTTTTGTTTTTAGATCGTTTCTTTGAATCTACAAATCTTGAGTGTTTCCTTTCATTTGGGTGGCTTAGATTAATTTACTCTTTTATTTGCACACATTTGAACATTCACACTAACATTTTTTAATGCTAGTATTTCCCACATTATTACATTGTTCCCCAAATGTCACCCTAGAAAGGGTTCCCCTCTTAACTCTTACACAATAAAATTTATTAAGTACATAAATAAATACATACATTTGAGAATATATTTATTTGAAAAAAAACCCTTGAATCAAATGAATCTCCATAATGCTACCTCATGGGCATTAGAAGGGCATAACTTCAAGCTAAATTATCAACCTATCATCCCTTAACTCTCAATTTAATGATTCTCAAATTTTTTGACAAAGTTCCATATTCAAATATAATATAGATCCATCTAGTTAATTAATGACACCCTTGGAAGGATATAGTTCTTTATTTCTATCTTGTAATCTCACTAAAAAGAAATTGATATTGAGTTTAGCACCAATTTTCTTAACTATCTCCAAATTTTAATATTTTCAATCCACACATTTTTTAAATAAATCAACACCAATAATGAATAATAAAACAAAATAAATAAAATAAAGTAAAAATTAGTTCTCATTGAAAGCATCATCTCAAATTTGACCCAAAAAGCTCCAATTTTGACCTACAAAACAAAGCCATAAACAATTTCCAAAATGCACCAAACATTATAGAGAAAATATCTCAAAATACTAACTAAATACACTCAACAAGCTCCAATAATATGTATAATTTGGCTATGGAGATAGCAACCCAAGATAAAGATTCCTAATGGAAAAAACAAGAATATGTTATCAATATAATAAGAACTAATTATATTCTCATTAGTCATGCAATAGAGTGGAAGGATAGTACAAAGGAGAGCCCTTGGTTATGTAGAACAAGTTGAGACATATATTAGCATAAGATTATGACAAGTTTTTTGATCATATAATATATGATACATAATGTAATAACTTATTACCTATATAAGGGATTAAAATATAATGTGGTATGGCAATTAAAGAGGGATTTTTTTTAATGTTAGAATGTGTGTATGTGCTCCCTACGAAAAATTAAGTAACATGTCTGATTAGGACCTAAGTGTGGAACTCACTAGGTACAACACCTTAATCACACTAAAAATTCCCTTAAACGAGAATTGGGAGGTTGCACTATTGAAGTACCATATTATTATAAGTTATTTGCATCATACTTTTATTATATTATTATTACCAAATTTGTTTCATTACATATTCAATGGACATATTTATCTTTTCTATAATCTATATGTATGATCCATTCAAACAAATTAATTCCAAACTTGGAATTTTCCGCTTCTTTCTTTCAACTTGTGTGGATGAAACATATCGTAAGTTTCTTGTGTCTCCTACCTCGTGCACATGGAAAATTAAGCCCACTTATGTTTCTCACATGAAATATTATGCTTACACATCTAAGGTGTTTAGAATACACAGCTACCTTCTTATCTGAAATTCATGTGGGTTTTTTAAGACTATAAAAAATTATATAATAATTATAAATTTAACACACTTAAATATCTTAGCCAACAAAAAGGAAAACGTGTGGAACATTAACCATAAGTTTTATTCTACCTTGTAGCATAAAAAATTACTCATGATAACATCTTCACACCATGTTTATTAAGTTTATTTTTCTTTTTACACTTGATTATACTAGACTATGTCTATTCAATGACCTATTTGATAATGTTTATCAAATTAATTTGTATTTATTCCTTTGAAGAAAAATTTATAGCTAGAATAGGGAACCCAACGCCCATGTAGTGACATCTTCCCTCCAAAATTTTGAAAATTATAACCTTAGAACCGAGTCTTGTTTGTTTGTCTTTCATCAAAATATTACTTTTTAGGGATGTTGACTCGTATATAAATCATTCCTTGTTCATGTACTAAATACACCTATAGTAAGCATTAACGAGTTCTCTCTCTCTCTCTCAATATTATTTATTATGCATATAAAAATTCTATCATGGAGTTTATATTAGAAAAGACTGTATATAACATGACCTTTTAACTCATTCTTCATCCATGTTTGTTCATATCTAACTATGAGAAACTATAGAAAGGTATTACACACTATGGTAGATCATCTTAGACTTAAAGTGGATAAAAAACTTTGACATGGGTGCTAATCACCCTAACCCTACTGTCTTGATAATAATTTCTATGAGAAAAATGTGTAGGACCTACTAATCTCATTTCTAGGAACCTTCCACGCATCCATAATCCACAAACAAAATGTGCAGTGCTTATTTCCCACATAGTTAGTTCTAGGTTTTAGTAGGTTGTTTTCTATGTCAACTTCTCAAATCTTCCTTTTCTTCTATATTTCATTCTATGTCATGTTCATTCTATCAAAATTTGTCAATTAGCCATTGTTTTTTATTAATTAAAATAGGTTTTACAGGGTGCCTGAAACCCAATTACAAAGCTAAAGATAAGAATGTTTTCCTAGACAAAAAACAACAATTCCAAAAAATGAAACAGGCCACCACTAGGGCCACTACAAAAAACAAACTGAAAAGCTAAAAAGAAAATAGAACATAGGGATAACCAAGAAAACCAGGGAAAATAATCAGCAGATGTTCCCGAGCAGGCTAGCCACTTTGAACGCAAGGATCTCCATCTTTGTAGTAAATTCCTTTATCTTTTGGAGATCAATCAGACTTTCATTATTTTTTTTCTTCTTAGAAATTGCCCTAGTCCTCTTTCCAGATCCCTCTTTAGGCTTCTACTCTTGTTCCATGCTAGTTTTGGCAGAGTCAATTCCCTCAAGTTTTTCTTCCAAGCTTAGCATTTTTTCCTCCATCTTACTAACCCTGGTGTTAAGACTCATATGATCTTTAGCAATACCATCACTATTGATTTTATCTGTCTCTTTAGCTCTATCTTTTATTGCTGGCAAAAATAGGTTTTATGGTGACTCGAAACCCCTTACAGCCATTACAAAAAGATAGATAGCATAAAAAGGACTAATCAAAGATAGGACTGAGACCCAACCTACTACACCCAGAACCAAATAGAAACCATAAACCAGCTAGGCCCTCCAACAACCAAAAGCCAAAAAATGAAGTAGCGAAAAAATTGAGCAACTGCTGGAACTAGGTGAACTCCAGGAGAGTGCCTTCCACTTCCTTCTTAGGTTCTGAGACCTTTTTGATGGCAGCGTTGAAATCCTATCTTAGATTTTCTTCTTGTTGGTTGAACGCGTGCACTTCCCCAAACCTCCCTCTTTAGCTCTATTCTTGAGTTCCCCCACTTCATGTTATAACCAATTTATTGACTTGTAGTTTTCCATCATACTATTTCTAGCATTTTTGAGAAGGTTGAGATCCATTTCCCTTGAATTATCACTGAGAACCACCATACCCAGGTCAACCACCTCCTCCAGTTTTATCCTTCCATCTTCACCTTTGATAAATTTGGGGTTAATGACCTTCCTAGTTATCCCCATTTTGGCAGTCTTAACATAAAAGTTGCATGAAATTTTCTTCCTCCCCTACATAGACACATAACAATAGAAATCATTGTCCTTCCCCTTCTCTTTCACTAAGATGTGGGGCTCTGAAAAATAGGGATAAGGGTTATCCTAGATAGTACCATCCTGCTCATCCTAGCTAGAGTTTAACCTTTTCCTTGTCAAAAAAGCTAGGGGTATTTCTATCAATCTAGTCCTCAAGTTTCTTCTATCTAGTCCTATCTTCCCTATTCTTTCTCTTTTTATTTTGGTATTTCACAATAACAGTCTCTCTTTTCTTTTTTCCATTTCCACTGGAAATCTCTTCTTCATAATCTATTTTCATCCCTTCCTCATTATCGTTATACTCCTCCTCCTCAGAAGAGATCATAGTAGTAGTATGTTTCTCGGAAGGGGTCACAAATTTCTCTTTTTTGATAATATGAAACTGGAAGCACACTTCTTAGAGGAGGAGCCCAAAGTATTCTTCTTAATGTCACAATCTTCCTGGCCCTCAAAGTGAAAACTCTCACTGTGTAATACCTACCCCCTTTCTCTGTCTGCCTGTGTTAGTTTCTGATCTCTTTTAGACCATAGAATGTATGTGTTAACTCTTTCAGGTGATTTTAAGGATATTCATGCATTGCTTTTCAGTATGTTATTGATCCATTATTATCATGTTGTATGTTATGTGTATATGTGATTTAGGGTTATCTAATGATGCTTATGTATATGTTAGGATTTCATTTCGGTTATGGTTTCTAACAATACTGACCTTACATTTACATGCACATGGATCATTGTATGTTTTAATTAATGTTCGATGTGCTTGGTATGGTATGGGACAGAGTCATAGTAACTTGCTTCGGCGAGATCCACACATTGATAACCTAGTCTCAACTATTGTTTGCCATATCATATATATGTTAGATTTGCTGAACTGTAAATCTTCCCAAGAAACCTGCATGCAAACACTGTCACGAGAATGAAGACAAAAGAGAGAAAGCTATGGCAGCCGATAGGCCAGAGACTGAAAAAGCATGTTGCAAGAAATAATCTTCTATTAACAAAGTGAAATTACAATCTCAGTAAGAAATATAAAGCGGTGAATCCTTATAAAGGATACCGAAACCCTAAAAGGGAAACTACTAGGAAAAGGAAACTTTTCTAAGTCTAACTTAAGCAAAGAGTAGATAAACTAATAATTAACTAATTTAATTAGTAGTAATACTCGACTACTCTAACACCCCCCCTTAAGTGTAACTTAGGGAGAAGCAAAAAAGCTAAACTATTGCAGAAAGCAGGAAAGATGGGTCCCGACAACTAGGCCTGATCAGGTACCCAAAACATAAAGGGAAAAGATGTCCCAGAGAAAGGAATAAGAAAAGAGCAAGAAGCATCTCTGAAGCATGAACTGTGAACTCTGTCAGAAGATACTGCTAGAACCCCCACTAAAGTGCATGATCAGGTAGAGAAGACAAATGTCTGAAGAGCTGATCAATCGAACCAGGAAGCAATAGAACCAACAGGTGGACCCCCCCATAATGCTGAACTGGGAGAGGTGACAGGAACACTGAAATGCAGTACCAGAAACAGCTGCAGAAGAAGAACCAGGAACACCAACAGTGCAACAGAAGCACACACACAGGATAAAGGGTGGTGTCATAGAAAAACAACATGGGCTAATGTCATGGAAGGTACGCTCACTTGACAAAGGTGGATGTGCCTAAAGCGGAAAATGCATCATAACCCCCCATGGCACTTTATAACACAGTGCGAGTACAAGAACTGAACAAGGTGTACAAGATCCAAAAATGCAGAAGAAGGCACTTTATCTCAGTACATTTAAAAAAAAAAAATGCTATAGAAGGAGCATGCAAGCTCAGAAGTCAAAAAGAAGAGTGAGCTATGAACTCAGAAGAAGAGATCCCAGGACCTGTAGAACCAAGCACTCCACCAGAGGGCATAAACTGCCAAATGTGAATGAGTGAAAACCTAGAGAAGAATCTGGAAAAATAACCTCTGCCACTGAATAGCACACTAAACCAGCTTTCCGATGATATCTCGTTTGCCAAAAAAGGAGTCCGGATGAGCCAGATATGACTCCCGAAAGGCAAAAAAAGACATCAAACTTCAACAGACAAAAATGCTATTGAAACAGTGGACCCAAAAAACCAAACCACCATTATCAGAAAGAGCTTGAAAGAGCTTTCCGACGATATAAGGAAGTCCAAAAAAGACCTCCGTATGCTCCCTGTAGAGCGAAAACAGACAGGTACCCCCAAAAAAGCAAGAAAAGAGCCCTAGGGGCTAAAAAAAATAGGCCCCTGGGCGCATGGCGCGCTCCGGGGGCTGGGCCGCAGCCCCTGGTTCTCCATAGGACCTGCCGCTGCGCATATAAGCCCGCGAGGGCTGGTAGAAAAGCTACCACCCGGGGTGGAGCGGAGTAGGGGGGAGCGGCCGAGCTATCGGAGCGGAGCGGAGTGCGCTGGGAGGCTGAGCAGAGCGGAGCAAAGACCTCTGTGCGTGGCGGAGACCGCAGGGTAGCTGGTGGCTGCAGAGTGGCAGAGCGCTGCTAGAGGCGGAGCGGCCGGGGGGGCCGGGACGTGCAGGGTGGGGCGGGCCGCGCACCGACCGGTGGCGGCGAGGCGCAGGAGGCCCGGCGGTGGCGCGGCAGCGGCCGAACCACTTTTGCATTGGACACGTTAAGAAAAATGCATAAAAACCTAAAAATTAAGGTTTTTTTATTTTTTTCTCGGTTTTCGTGCCCGTACGACACTAAAAACAAATTTTTTTTTGCCTTGGTGCCAACTTGTCCAAAATGGACAAACTTTATGTCAATCCTGGGGTTTTTGGGCCTTCTGGACTCAACCGTGAGGTCGATTTTGGTCCAAAATGCCTCAAAAAATAGAGACCCCCTAGAACTAATGAAAGATGCCAAACAAAGACTGGCGATCTGCAAACCCTCGAATGCTTCAATGAAACTCGAACAGACACCAGCAGGAAAGCTCTGATACCATGTTAGATTTGCTGAACTGCAAATCTTCCCAAGAAACCTGCATGCAAACACTGTCACGAGAATGAAGACAGAAGAGAGAAAGCTATGGCGGCCGATAGGCCAGAGACTGAAAAAGCATGTTGCAAGAAATAATCTTCTATTAACAAAGTAAAATTACAATCTCGGTAAGAAATACAAAGCGGTGAATCCTTATAAAGGATACCGAAACCCTAAAAGGGAAACTACTAGGAAAATGAAACTTTCCTAAGTCTAACTTAAGCAAAGAGTAGATAAACTAATAATTAACTAATTTAATTATTAGTAATACTTGACTACTCTAACAATATACATGTATGTTTTGTCTTTGTGATGACAAGATTGCAGGTACCAAGCTACGTCTTCCCTGAATTGACAGGAGTGAGCGTGCCTTATCGCATTAATCTCAATGGTAAGAGAGGGGAGATAGTTTTCAGGTCCAAATCCTATCCTAAACCAAATTGTCCTAGTTAGTGGATAAGTATCTATTTTGACTACCCTGACCGAATTTGTATAGTTGATAGGAATTTGTGTATCCCTTTCCTTGATCATGTTGATTTTGCATATTTTTAGTTTCAGGTGCATGATGTGATTATGTGGGTGTTATATCATGCTATTTATTTAATTGAATATTATTGCAATTAATTATTAAATATAGGGTATTTAATTAATTAAAAATTAAATTAAATACCTATGTTTAATTGAAAGTTT
>MU226686.1:1271406-1289111 GCA_018584345.1 Thuja plicata
TCATGCTTGGATGTTCCTTGTTGCAGTTTCATCTTCATAATCTTTTGGAGGCTTGCTCAGTTATTTGAGATGTATATTTGTACCATATGTTTATATGGGTTATCATCCTTGGAGGATGCATTGTATTTTTTATTATGTATTATTACATACCCTGCGATTTGTGGAGTGGATGTTGATTAGGTAGTATACCTTATGGTATCAGTTGTATATGTAATCTTTATAATGAGATGTATGTTATTGGTTTCAGATTATGTAACCTTTATGTTAGTTCTTATATTTGTATTCATAGATTAGTTTGTTTCAGTAATTCTACGTCAAGGAAGCCTCGAGGAATGTTAATCATCTATGAGTTGTGTTTCATGTATGTCATGTTCTTCATTGTGTTGCTTCCGCATTGTTATTAATATTGTTTGTAAACATTTAAAAAAAAAAATCCGTGAACTTAGTGTCATGTTTGGGTTAAGTTCTCCTGGGTTCCCTAGCAGGGCATTAGACCATGTCTTCAGTCTCTGAGGGGACATAATCAGAGCTAGAGACATGCATTTTTCCCTCTTTATCAGAAATTTCCTTCCCCATAATTTGGGGTTTAAAGTGCTCATAAAAGAGAAGTAAAAGCCGCTCATGCAGGGCAAGATTCACATTAGCCTTATCCCTATAACCATTAATATTTTCATTGATAGAACTATATAATTAGAACGAGATAGAAACCTGCATACCATGTATGAAGTGGTTCATGAGAATGATGTGATAGGTTCTGATCCTATTGAACCTAGTTTCCAACATGACATAAGATATGATAGCCTTTAGGATGAATCTTCATAATATTTTGATGCCTTCTAGAAGGTAACAAGTCCCTAATTTGATAAGGGTTTTTTTCTCTTCCTTATTCCTCATGAAATCACTGATCGTAGAGTCCAAAATTTTATGATCCCTATAAAATTTATTATCAACAATGGGGATGCCGGTAACATTGGAGATGAATTTCTCAGTGACTATAAATTATTTTTCATCAATCACCACGATGCCCTCATTCCAAATTTTCACAAGAATTTTGGTCACCAATAGCTTCCCACCATGAATCCTTTTAATAAAATTTGAGATACCACCTTGCTGTAGATAATTCCAGACCTTAGTTCATCTCCTCAATTTTTCACTATCATTAGAGGGCTATGTTTTGTGTCTTTCACTACCTATTGCAGGATAATAGCTCAAAGTCATGTTCTGGTGATTCGGCTTGGATCTTATCAGATAGTTTCTCGTCAAATTGTTCCATATAATTCTTCTGATATTCCTTAAAAGCTAATTTTTAACTTTGTGAATTGGCACCCAGAAAGCATGCAAATGGGACTTGGAATCATTACCCTTCCTTTCAATCTTGTACTTTCCATTTATGGGAAAGCTATTGCAAAACACAACATTAAATTTCATTATTAATTTTTTTAATTCCCTCATTTCCCTGGATTCTATCATATTTGACTAAATCCTTCACCTCATGTGAGAGGTCTCCTCCATGAAGCCATCTAATCTGAGTGTTACTTTTCATAGCCAAGTTGGCACACCAGTCAACAACCTTGTTGGCTTCCTTGTATACGTACGATATGTGTATCTTCTTAAAGGTGTTCAAGAGGTTGTGGGTTTCTTCAATCATATTGGCAATAGTCCATGACGATGGGTGTAAATTGTTAAGGTAGTTTATAATGTTGATAGAGTCACATTCTAGGAAAAGGTTTTTGATCCCAATATAATGTGCTAATTTGGTAACTTAGACATCAACATTGGCTTCTGAAAAGTGATTGGTTTGGGTGCCAAGTGGGAGGATGACAACATCACTTCCCTTTCCAAAGAATTTTCTTATCACACCACCACTTCTTGCCTTTCCCAGATTACCCTTAGCAGCACCATCAAAGTTGGCCTTAAACCATCCTTCTGGTAGATAGCTTCAGTAGAAATTAGGTCTTTTGTAGTTGATCTTCTTAGGGTCAGCATAGTTGTCCTTACCTAAAAAAGGGTTAGAGCTAGAATAGTAAACATAATTTTTCATAAGAGCATGGTGAATATTTTCAAAAATGATGTTGGGAGGGGCACAACAATCCCTAAAGATACAGTTCTTACACTTTTTCTAAACTCCCCAGCACAAGTGAGGGAGGGCCTAGGTTCAGATTTTGTGAAGGGAAATATGCTTGAAAGGCAGGGTCCATTGGGAGAAAAGGTCCCTGATAGAGTAGAGAAAACACTAATGCTACCAAAAAATAGAGAGGAGAGACTGCCAAATGGAGGTGAAAAAATGGAAATGAATGAACAGGCGATCTATGGATTCAACTTGACACTTATAAAGAAAAAACCTATTGAGGATCGGGATGCCTCTCTTCAAAAGGTTATCAACAATAAGGATACAGTTCTGAAGAAAAAGCCAGAAGAAAATTTTAATTTTGGGAATAAGGTCAGTGTTTATATTGTGGCAACTGATCATGTAGTAGGTGTTGATATTGTGGTGACATGTTTGGTACTTTTTTGGGAAAGATATTTTCTTTTTCGAGGAAAAGAAGACCGATATTGTAAAACCCTAAAATGGTAGATTTTAGAGGTTGCCCTAAAATGCATGGTATAAGTGTTTAAGATGTATAATGCATTGTAAGGTTGTGTACAATTTTTATGGATAATAAGAAAGGTTGGACGGCTGTGTAGGTGGATGTAGCCTAGGTTTTTGATGAACCACATTAAATCTCTGTGTTACCTATTTTAAGTTTTATTCTTCTTTTGTTTTCTGCATATAACTATTATTCTTATATTTTTCCAGATCTGTCAAACCCTAAGAATCGGTATCAGAGAAAGATTTGTTGGTGTAGATTGACAGGACTTTCAAATTTGAGTAGGAGCAATGGAGGATTCCAAATTTAATGGCAAGAATTTTCAGTTATGGAAAATGCAAATGGAAGATTATCTGTATCAAAATGACCTGTGGAAGCCATTAGAAGGAAAACCAAGAAACAAGGAACTATGTCAACAAAGGATTAGGAGGTCTTGGATAGGAATGCACTAGGATCTATTTGATTTTGCCTGGCACCATCTGTAACATTCAACATATCATAGGCAACAACGATCGTAGAGCTAATGAAGACATTGGCTAAGTTATACAAGAAACCCTCAGCTTTGAATAAGGTATTTCTTATGAAGTGTTTGTTTAATATGATAATGGGTGAGGGAGGATCTGTATCAAATCATTTAAATGAATTTAATACTATCACTGGTCAATTGTCATCCGTAAAAATTGTATTCAATGAAGAGGTTAGGGCTCTCTTACTTTTATGTTCTTTGTGAGAAAGTTGTAATAGTTTGGTTATGGCTGTAAGAAACTCTGTTTCTAGTTCAAATACTTTGAAATTTGATGAAGTTGTTGGTGTTATCCTAAGCAAGGAAATGCGATTGAAAAGTACAGGTGAAACTTCAACCTCATTAGCTTTCGCTTTAAACGTGGAGAACAGAGGAAGAACAAGTGAAAGAGGAAAAGGCCCTTCGCATGGAAAGTCATGAGGGAAGTCAAATAAAGGACATTCTCAATATAAAGGAAAGAAATATTGCTGGTATTATGGAAAGCCTGGTCACCTAAAGAAAGACTATTAGTCTCAGAAAAACAAACAAGGAGACGGAAATGAAGATAACAGTAAGGAAACTAATGTTGCAAGTAATACTTTATAAGGTGCTTTAATATTATGTTTGGATAATATTAATGATTCCTGGGTAATTGATTATGGGGCTTCATTCCATGCTACACCCCATAGAAAATATTTTCAAGATTATGTTCAAGGTGATTTTGGATAGGTATATTTGGGTGATGATGACCCCTGTCCTATTGTTGGGAAAGAGAAAATAAAAATCAAGTTGCCAAATGGAAATGACAGGGTACTGCAGGAGGTAAGCCATGTCCCTAATTTAAGAAGAAATTTAATTTCAGCAAGAAAACTAGGTAGTGAAGGCTACATAGTCATGTTTACAGACAATGTCTAGAAGGTCACTAAAGATTCATTAATAGTAGCTAAAGGTTCGAAGATAGGAATATTATATCTATGTACTGGTAACACTTATTCTACCTTAGTTTCTACTGATAATGTTAATGTAGGGAAAGCTACTATAGATGTTGTAGGAACAAATTCAAAAATGTGGCACCATAGGCTTGGACACATGAGTGAGAAAGGGAAGAAAATCCTTCACTCTAAAAATCTATTTCCAGGACTGAAAAATATTGATTTAGAGTTCTGTGAAAACTGTGTTTAGGGTAAACAGAAAAGAGTCAAATTTCTCAGAGTTGGGAAAGATTTGAAGAGTGAGAAGTTAGAGTTAGTACATTCAGATGTATGGGGACCAGCTCAGGTATCACCCCTCGGTGGCTCTCATTATTATGTTATTTTTATAGATAATTCAACCAGGAAAACATGGGTATATTTTCTGAAACAAAAATCTGATGTTTTTGAAACATTTAAGAAATGGAAAGCTTTGGTTGAGAATGAGACAAGAAAGAAGTTGAAGTGTCTCAGATCTGATAATGGAGGTGAGTATTGTAGCAGAGCCTTTGAAGATTATTGTTCTATCAATGGAATTCAAAGGTAGAAGACAGTTCTAGGAACCCCACAAGAAAATGGTGTGTCAGAA
This sequence comes from Thuja plicata, assembly GCA_018584345.1. Classification (NCBI taxonomy): domain Eukaryota; kingdom Viridiplantae; phylum Streptophyta; class Pinopsida; order Cupressales; family Cupressaceae; genus Thuja; species Thuja plicata. Next base: position 1,276,054 of record MU226686.1, read on the forward strand.
AGAATGAATAGGACAATCATGGAATGTGCAAGGAGCATGAGATTGCATGTTGGACTACCCCTTCATTTCTAGGTAGATGATGTAAACACTGCAATCTATTTGATAAATAGAGGGCCTTCATCCCATTTGGATGGTGGTATTCTAGAGGCAGAATGGACTGGTAAAAAGGTAAATTATTTGTTTCTAAAAACTTTTTGTTGTGAAGCTTTTGTCCATGTTGATAAAGAAAATAGAACCCAGCTTGATGGTAAATCTAAAAAATGTACCTTCATTGGATATGGAGTAGATGAATATGGTTATCGGTTATGGTATTTTGAAAATATTAAGATAATTAGAAGTAGAGATGTTATATTCAATGAGAAGGTCATGTATAAAGAACAGTTGCAAGAAAAGAAGCATGAACAGGTCAGACAAGAATATGCGGTGTTGGATGAGACTCCTAAAAAGGGAACATCACTGGTATGTAATTCTCAGCAACAACAGGTTATCCCACAAACTCCTATAAGTGTTAGACATTATACAAGGTCAAGTAGACCTCCTGAAAGGTTTTCTCCTTCTTTGTATTCCATTTTATTGACTGATTTTGGTGAACCAAAAGAATATGAAGAAGCAATGTAGGTGGATGCCAAACAATAGTGGAAGCTGGGCATGAAAGAGGAGATGGAATCCTTATTGAAAAATAAGACTTGGGACTTAGTCCCTTTACCTGAAGGAAAAAGAGCCTTGACTAACAAATGGGTTTATAGGCTGAAGGAGGAAGATGAAGGAAAGAAGAGGTATAAGGCCAGACTTGTGGTAAAAGGTTTTGCATAGAAAAAGGGTATATATTTTGATGAAATATTCTCCCCTGTTGTAAAAATGATGTCAATTAGAACTTTACTAAGTCTTGTGGCTATAGATGACTTCCATCTTGAACAACTAGATGTCAAAATAGATTTTCTCCATGGAGATTTGGAGGAGGATATTTACATGTAGCAACTAGAGGGATATGAGGTCAAGGGCAAGGAGGATTTGGTGTGCAGGTTAAGGAAGAGTCTATATGGCCTAAAGAAAGCACCCCACCAATGGTATTTAAAATTTGGTAGTTTCATGGATGAACAAGGTTACCATAGATGTCATTCTAATCACTATGTATATTTTAAGAGATTGGATAATGGGAGTTACATTATCTTTTTACTCTATGTTTATGACATGCTTGTTGTTGGGTCCAATATGCAACACATAAATGAGCTTAAATAGAAATTAGCAAGGTCATTTTATATGAAGGATTTGGGTTCTTCTAAGAAAATCCTTCGTATGAGGATTACATGGGAAAGGAAAAATAGAACTTTGAATTTGTCCCAAAGTGAGTATATAATGAAGGTGTTGAAAAGATTCAATATGTAGGATGCAAATGTAGTCAGTACACCTTTGGCTAGTCATTTCAAATTGACTAAGGAAATGTGCCCAAAGGCACAGGAAGAGGTAGATAATATGTCTAGAATCTTGTATTCATTAGCTATTGGCAGTCTGATGTATGCAATGGTATGCACACGGCCAAATATTTCTCATGCGGTGAGAGTTGTCAACATGTATATGAGCAATCCGGGTATGGAACATTGGAATGCTGTCAAATGGATTCTTAGATATTTGAGAGGAACTACTACAAAGGCATTATGTTTCACAAGATCCAGTTCTGCTCTGAGTGGATTTTTTTACTCTAATTTGGGAGGAGATATTGATACAGGGAGGAGTACTACAGGGTATGTTTTCACTATAGGAGCAACTGTAGTCAGTTGGATTTCTAGATTGCAGAAAGTTAATGGACTTTCAACTACTGAAGCTAAGTATGTTGCTGCTATGGAAGCTAGCAAGGAGATGATTTGGTTACAATATTTTATGGAGGAATTGGGTTAGAAGTAGGAAGATCACCCATTTTACAGTGATAGCCAGAGTGCCATTCATCTTGCAAAGAATTCTTCTCTTCATTGAAGGACAAAGCACATACAGCTTAGGTACCATTTTATAAGGTTTATTTTGGAGGATGGCCAATTACGGCTTGAAAAGATTCACACAAGTGACAATCCGGAAGACATGTTAACGAAGGCAGTCTCAAAGGAGAAGCTAGTTTCTTTCTCAACTTCTATTGGGCTTCTTTACTAATGTTCATGGGGTTAATACACAATAATGTCTTTTATGCAGTGGGAGTTGCACATACTACATTGTCGTCTGGTTCCAATCTCCAAGTGGGAGATTGTTGATATTGTGGCAATTGATCATGTATTAGGTGTTGATATTGTGGCAACATGTTTGGTATTTTTTTGGGAAAGAGATTTTCTTTTTCAAGAAAAAGAAGACCGACATTGTAAAACCCTAAAATGGACAATTTTAGAGGTTGCCCTAAAATGCATGTTATAAGCGTTTGAGATGTATAATGCATTGTAAGGTTGTGTACATTTTTGTTGGATAATAAAAAACGTTGGATGACTATGTAGGTGGATGTAGCCTAGGTTTTGGGTGAACCTCATTAAATCTATGTGTTATCTATGTTAAGTTTTATTCTTCTTTTGTTTTTTGCATATAACTGTTATTCTTATATTGTTCTGGATCTATCAAACCCTAGCAACCAGTGGACCAGGCTTTGGCCCAAATAGGGTTGGATTCTAGTTACATCTAGCAAGAGTAGGCTGAAGCAAATGAGATAGGACCTTTGGGGGATCCATCCCAGATCAAAACATCCTGATCAGGGGATATAGAGACTGTTGGCTGTATTCTCGGTTTTGGCTAGTTTCCAAAGTTTTGTGGTCTTCTCTCTCTGGTTTTGTGTTTTAATCAGAAGTCTCTCAGTTCTTATGCCTTTTCCCTGTCAAATTTTTTAGGTTTTCAAGTTTGAATCTATGAGAATGTGCAAAAACCTTGAAACCCTAGGTCTTTTTTTGTGCTCCAAATTGAAAATAAACCCTAAGGTCTTTTTCGCTTATGTTTCATTGTTACCTTTTTGTTTCACTTAAGTCATGTGAAAAATTCTGATCTCCTAGTCGCATAACTTGAATGGCATATTCCCTTTTTCTCCCAAACTTGGCAATTAGCTTATGTCGCATAGTCTCTTTCAACATTAGAATATTCCTTTGGCATTCCCAGACTTCGCGATTTAGTTTGTATCGCGTAGTCGCGGGATTAGTGAACAGGTCAGCAATATATGAAGGGACCCACAGACAGGTCGTGATGTCGTAGAAAATTATCAACAGTAAAGGGTTTGTCATGAGACATCGCGATCTCTTTATGTCGCATAATCGCTAAATGGGTCTGAGGTTAATAAAATAGTGCAAAGCTTTAGACACATGGTCTCTAGAAAGGATGCGAGTAAAGTGAAATTTTTTGAGACCTTGCGACTAACCATATGCGGTTTGGGTAAAGCACAGTCGGGTTGTCGGCAAATTTAGGAGATGAATCAGCTTTCCATTATGTGATGAGACATGTGTCAGAAGGTAAGTGGATTTCAAAGACTTATTGCATGGTCGCTAAAAGGTGAAAACTTATTTAGCAACTACGAGACTCATTAAGGGCTTCTATTTGTTGCAAAGTCTTTGAAGATGTTAAGGGTATAATGGATTACCTGGTGATTGCATGGGAGCCGTCAGATGAAGTGATTAAAATATCCTACGGTGGTCGCAAAGTTTGAGAATAAAAGGGCCCAAAAGGAAAAGTCCTCGTGACTCAGCGGTTAAGGGTATGTCATGAAGTCGTCAGATAAAGTAAAGGGCAAAGTACCTGTCGCATTGTCTCAAGAAGTTTTGACACTTAACATTTGTATTCTGTGATCAGGCAACTAAAGGAAATCATGGGTCTTGCAAAGGAAAGAAAACATTTGGTGACTCAGAGATAACCATGAAAGCTAAAAGTGATGGTTAGTCGCATAGTCTCCAAAAAGGATGTGGGTTAGTACTAACCATTGGCGACTTTGATTTCTCCATTGTCACATGATTGCCAAATGATAACTTTGGTTAACGAAGGTAAGGAAAGTTGTATAATCGCTATGTCTCTAGAGAAATCATGGGTTAAGGACTTGGGTCAGCGACAAAGAAATTGTGTGCAGTCGCGTGGTTGCCTGATACCAAATATTAAGAAAAGGCGACAGTATCTGATATGACAGTGTGAATCACTCATCGACCAATAATAGGCTTAGATTTTGATTACTATGCAAAAAAGGGTAGCTGAGATGTATGATAGTTAGCCAATTGCATGAGGACATGTTAGCTCATTTGAATTTTGTAATATTTTTTCGAGGATTTAGTTTTATGAATTTGATTTCCTGTCACGCTCATGGAACTATGGCTAGGTTTTCAATCGAGTTCATAGTATGTTGAATTAAAGAACAAATTGATGTTTTCCAAATTATGAGTTGTGTACTTCGAATGGTTACTATAAGGAGCTGATTGTGTATTCATTTACATTCATCTTGCTTTCAAAATTTCAAAATCAGAGAAGAGCTAAGTATTCTGAAAGAGAGGAAAATCAGATAATTGCAAGGTTTTTTGTTGCTTAAAACTCATTATTTCCAGAGAATTGTGCATAGGGGAATAGGTGAATCTCAATGGAAGAATTGTTTTTGTATCGGTAACGAAAAGGAGATTCAACCATGGTAAACATTAGCAGAGCAGTTAGTGTAGCTTTGACTAGCGGTGGGAGTGAAAACATGGAAGAGGAGGCAAAAGGAAAAATAAAATATTTTGATGAATTCCTCAGACTGCTTCCTGGTTCAACTCAGAATAAAAGAGAAAATACCAATGTACTCATAGATGATTATCATGATATACGAGATGCTGACACTCAGGGAACAGCACATTTTTCACTTTTTAATTACTTTTATAAGAATTCTGATAAAGCTATCCCAGTGTCAAACCCTTAGACTTGTGGTTTAGCTAGATTAATTATTCCTGATGTCTACGTAGATGTAGACTTATTCCTAGATCTTTCCAGTCATTGTGATATTTTGTCCAAAATGATTAAAAGGAATGATGGCACTGCCCTACTGATACTAAACAAAAATTTATTCATGCAAGCCTTTGGCTTATATAGCACTATGTCTACCAAAATTGACATGACAAAGCAGGCACAAAGATATAGTTTGAAGCCTGGTATTGCTAGAGGCTAGTTGTAGAAACATATGCTGAAGGAGGTGAGGAAGTACTTAGATCTTATGTCTGGGACAAGCCCATATTACTACAAGTATTTACACTTCTACATTAAGTATGTCGCCTAGGCCCTATGTAGAGTTCTAGGGATAGATGGAGAAGCAGAGAAGATCAATGCTAGCATTTTGATGATGGTGCTGGATCTACAGGAGGTGCAATCTAATACTAGTTATGATTACATATAGCATATCATTGATGAGATGCATGAGGGTTTCATTGCAACTCAGAAGAATATGAAAGATCCGAAAGAGGAGCCCAAGTTCTTACACTACTCCATCCTTATGCATCTCCTATTGCACTTTAATTTTGTGATCATGGATGTGGACAATTTTTCCCCTCAGAGGTTTTACCAGGAAGGAACTAATCCTATCCAATTTTGGGTGAGGGTTTGGAATTACACCTCTAAGGACTCTGAGTATTATTCTTTTTAGAATTGGATTGTATATCCAATAGTACAAAGTCTGGGCATTAGCAGGACAAGGGTCCCTTTAAAGATTATACAACTGCTAAGGCCATGTGACTACACTGATAAGTGGGAGGGAAAACATAATTGAGGTGATTTATTCTTGAAAGAAAATTATACGATTATTAGGGTATATGGGTGTATTCACCCACCTCATCTCTTACCTTACTATGTACCAACAATAGTGGCTGCAATGGATTTTATATGGCAGCTATTGTTAACAAACAATGAGCATTTTGCACCACACAAGAAGGGGACTCTAACCCCTAGGCAATTCAGAATTTTTAATTTTACAATTGGAAAAGGTGCTATTGATGTAGTGGGCCAGTGGTTGGAGGGGTGCAGAATGGGGGTAGCCCCTTATAGATATATTTACCCAAAAGGTTTCATGGTATGGGTGAGAAAATTGTATACTCCTACAATCCCCAATACCAATGTTCACTGTGAATGCATAGAGGAAGATACGACAAGGAACATTTTTAATGAAGATGACATCCAGACAAGAAGAATGAGGATTCATGAGTTGTTAAATCTTGAAAGACAAATCAAGAGAAATGTGATGGATTTTGGGGGTTTTTACCCTGATCTCCCATATTTTGACAAGATTAAGGCCATTATAGACAATTATTATGTGCTTACAGAATAGCTTGAGACTGTTCTTGACAAAAAAGGTGCCCAAGGGTCGGATCACTCAGAATCAGAATATGATAGTAAAAGTGACAGTGATTATGCACATCCTACTAGATATGTTCGACCATATAAAAATATTGCTGAAGTGCCACAACTATAGGGAACATAGGGCCACATTGTGTATTTGACAATGGTGACACAACCTGATGATGTAGAAGAGCCTACTGCTAAGAGGCAAAAATTAGAAATAGGTCAACCTTCAATTGAAGGGCAAAATAAGAAAAGGGATAAGGCTAAAGCCCTAGTACCTAGCAATAGGTTATATGATCATAACCTAAGGAAATCAATTAGGGAGGGCAAGAGGCAACAACCTGATTTAGAGGAGGAGATTTTATTGCCTCTTAAGGCCTGTGTTGATGAAAGAATGATCCATCAGTAGGAAGTTTTGAATGATGAAAACTTTGTCAAAATTGAGGAGTTTAAGGACTTCCTGAGATGGTACAAGAAGGAGAAGATAAGAGCTCAATTGACATTTTATAGAAAGGAGACCATAACAAATGAGGCTTTGGTGGCTCTACAGTCTTATGGTCTTGAAGGTGAGGACATTTCACCTGAGGAGGCCAGGAAATTGGTGCTATGTAGTGGAATATTATTGGCTGAGGGCTAGGATTTGGCATCTGCCTTCATAATTGACCAGATTAGAAAATAGCCAGATCTCAAAATGGCCAATGAAGTTCAGATGGGAGATGTAATCAAAGGATTTGGGTATAGCCCAAATTCTCAAGCCTTTGCAATGTGAAGCCTGTGCCCAAAGGATCAAAAGCCCCAAGTGGTGAACATCTAGGAAAATATGGTTTGTAGTCAGATGGTATGGACAATGCAGAATACAAGGGATTTTGAAATATCCCAAATCATGACACACTAGGCTCACTTAAATGAAGACAAAACTAAATAGTTGTCTGATAAGTGTAGCACATTGTTAGAAGATACAAGTGCATTGGCAAAAGATCGAGAATTGTGTCGTATACAAGTGCACCAACAAGATCTGGTACTAAAAAGATTGATGAAAGAATTGGAAGAGAAGCCTGAGGTGATGTATGTGCCTGTACAACCACAACCCCTGCAAATTGAAGACAAGGAATGGTCTAAAGAGGTGGTTGAGGAAAAGGTTGAGGGAGAGAAAGGAAATGAAATTGCTTTGAGAGCATTAAGAGGTGTTTTGCAACATAGAATTGAAATCTTGAAAGATAAAATTGATGTTGTACTTAATGCCTATAATAAGTTGCTAGCTTTGCATACAGAGGTGATGGGGCATTTGGCTATCTTAAACCCCTATTTTACTAAATGGTCTACTAGGGTACAATTGTTTGAAAAGCTAGCATCTTTGCAAGCCCTAAGATTAGATTTGCCAGAGATATTGACAGAAGTTGAAGATGAGATCAAAAGGGTCAATATTGCTCTCTCATTCTTTAAAGGCAAATTGAATCAAATAGAGGTAAAATTAAGCCTCTTTTTTGATGACTTTAATAGATTTATTCCTTCCTTAAAGGGAGATGATGATCAAGTAAAGGCCTTAGATGCCTGGAGGAATGAGTTTGATAGAAAAATGCCTAGTGATGAGGCATTTATTTTGGGGACAGATGTGGATGTAGAGGGATTCAATAAGATATTGGATGAAGCTTTCAAGGTAGAAAATGACATCAACAAGTTTCTATTAGATGTAAAGAACATCACTGATGCTAAATGGGACAGCCAAAAAGTACAGATATAGAGTACTCAAGAATTTAAATGGCCATATGATGAAGTGAAAGCATGGGAATTGATGACCATGCCCAAGAGAAAGAAGCTAGCAGTTGAAGAAGAAATCTTGGATGATGAGTAAGGATGACTACTTGGTGCCTCACTATTGAAGATAAAGAGGATAGTTATTGCAATAGGAGAATGTAGGTGAATATGTAAGCACGGTCATCCTAACTTGACATGGATACCACCAACTACCATGTTTACTATCAAAATGAAGTCGCTAGATCGGGAGAAGAATAAAGAATATCTATTTTTATCTTCTGACTTGGTTATTCCACCACTTCTTCTCTCTCTTTCTTTTTTGTCTCTTCTGTGGTTTTAGGGTTAGGTTTTCTGAGACCATCAAAAGCTTGTAGCATCCTTTTGAAAAGGATTCCAAGATGGGTGAAGACCTATATATATGAAAGAGAGTTGTATTCTTAGAGGAGGATGAAATATACTATAAAATCAGTCTTTCTAAATTTGTGTCTGTGTTTCCAAGGTTCAAAGCTTTTTCATGTATGAAAGAAGGATTACATCAATAAAATATGGTGCAATTTTACTCTTCTCTATTGTTGTCTTTTTATTTCCTGTGTATGTTTTTTTATTCTTAAGGTTGTAAGGCAGTCTAAAGTATTTTGGTTACAAGGTGACTATCTAATTACTTACAAGTTTCTTTCATGTAAAGAACTAATTTTTGTGAGTGGTTTTAGGAAGCATATCAGTATTTAAAGATTTGATACAGTATTTTAGAGGTAATCAGATAATTTGTAAGGAAACTTATCCTAATTGCATGTAGGTTGTAAGGCAGCTTACATTATTTTATTTCTATGAGACTTTAAGCTTTTGACTCTGTAACCCAAAGGATAGGCACTGATCTAGGTCTTGGTCTGATAATCTATCATCATCCAAGTTTTCCAAATCATTAAAAATTATTTCAATTAAAACATATCTATTACTAAAACAAATAAACTAAACTCATTAAGGACTTATATCAGTAGGATATTGTCCACTTTTTTGATTCTTTAGAGAGTGAATCATCAGGTTATCCCTCCTAAAGACAAAAGGAAGAAGGATACAAATCCTTGTCTCATTGGTTCATGTTATCAAAACCATAGCCTGGATTATGATACCCTATTTCAAATTAATCATTGCAATCTCTAAAGTGTTTTATAAGTTGTTACAGTGAGGTTTTGGGTACATAACCAGTGAATGAAATAAGCAAACCAAATACATAGGGTAAAATATCAGTAATCTTTAAAAGGTAATACCTGCCTGAGTCTGTGGAGCTAAAAAATGAAGAAGGATATTATCCAATCCTTAAAAATTAGCATTTCTCTTGCCTAAAAGAGGTTTCATTCAAGTATATAGGGTATACTATCATCATTAGGTAAGTATTGCAAGAAAAAGTGCTAACAAATTGGCGACTCGACTGGGGAGTCTAAAGATTTTAAAGTTTTGTTAAGAATCTACAGAATATCTCTTGCCCAAGTAATCAGAATCTATGGCACTTAAAAGTTTAACTTGTTTACAAATTATACTTGTGGTTATTGTTAAGGTACCCTCTTGATAGGTATTCATCCCAAGTTATTGGGTGGCGACTCTAAAAGGAACATCTTTGAGATTAGTGCAAAAGAAATAAATGTCTTTCAGAATGAATACTAGGTCAAGGGTAAGAACTGATCCCAAAAGGGTATTACATGAGGGACTCCCATCATCCTCAAGGATAGGAGTGTCTTGGAGGAAAAAGAGAAATCAAGTTAATATGGATGAAACCCATTTAAAAGGTAAAGAGGGTAATATCAGGAGAGATATGAATACCAATCAACATTCTCATGATAGAAATACTTCAAAATATGAGGAAATTTCTGCAAGAGTATTGGAAACACCCACAGTCACTTCTACTTCAAATGAGAGAGAGGAGATTACTACACCTAGTTCAGATTTAGAAGATGCCCCTTCTGATATGCTAGCAAATGAAGAGAAGTTTATTTTGAAGTAGCTCACCTTAGTCCAACAAATGAAAAAGGAAAGAGAAATGAGAAAGAAAAGAAATGATCATAAGGATCTTGATAACAATAGAAAAATATTTTCAAAACACCAAACTATGAAAGATACAGATAGGTCTCAGAAGGACCAAGAAATACCATTCACTCATAAAGCTTCTACTTTACAAATAAATAAGGGTAAACAAAAGATGGGTGAACATAAAGACCAAGAACCTAAACTTCAGAAGCCTTTGGTAGAACAAATGTCTAAGTTAGAGATTGATTTAGAAAAATTGAGAATTGAAAAGGAAACCATGGAAAAAATGTTGGAAAAGGCACAAATGGAAGCTGCCACAATTGAAATGAAGAAAAAGATAGATTTTTAGAAATCTTCAAAATATTCTCATATTAGACCAGAGAATATTACAGCTTTTAAAGGAAAGGCTACCACTTCCAAAGAGGATGATGGTTTTCAAAGAAAACCACTGCATACTGAGAGGTACAAGAAATTTGATTTTGTTGGTATCCTTGGATACCCTAATGCTTTTCCTAAAGATGTGGGTGATATAGGAGAAAAGCTCCCAAAGTTCGCAGGTAATAACGTGATTTCTTGTGAGACACATTTAAGGAAATTCATTGATTTTGTTGATGACTTGAATATCACCCATGAGGATGTATTACTGAAGTTATTTGTTCAGTCCTTAGTTGAGGATGCAAGAGAATGGTTTAGAAGCCTTGCTAATGGCTCTGTTGTTTCTATGGATGAGTTGATTGAATTGTTTAAAGTTCAGTATTGAGACAAAACAAATAAAGGATTTTTATTGAATGAGTTCAATAATATCAAAAAAAATTACAATGAAGAGGTTACTGAGTTTAACACAAGGTTTCAAAGAACTATGCACAAATTATTCCAGAAGATAAAGCTAGATGAAGAGGTATGTCTAGCAACTTATTTAAATGCCTTTGATTCCAAGATGGGATATGCTCTAAGAGATAAAAACCCTAGAACTCTTACTGATGCTTATAAAATAGCAGTCAATATTGAAATGAACAGAAGAGTATTTGGTAAGTTAAACAGAAGGGATGATGCAAGGTTTAGTAAGAGCAATATCAAAGAGCCAGAATATAAAGAATATAGAGCTCCTCAGAATAATAGACCTTCTTACAATACTACTTACAATCCTCAGAACAAAATGCAAAATCATCTGTATGGAACTCAATTCAAAGATGGAAAGCCTATTATTGCACCTAAAAAAGAAAAATAGATAATAAGACTCCAGACCCCCTACATAGAAATTATGTCCATTTCTGCAATGAGGAGACTTGGTGTGAGGCTTGTGATGCCCCTCATAACCCCAAGTTTTGTGTTGTCTCCTCAGATTTAAGGGAAAGTGAGGAACAGGAAAAAGATGAGGGGGAAAAATGTGATCATATTATGACAAATACCTTTTCATGCCATGATGTTGATTCAAATAGTGAGGAGGAAAATCATGATTCCTATGTCTCACAAATGAGGATTGAGAATCATCACCAACAAATCTTATCTGATAGTGAAACTGATGACAGTATAAGATGTTACGCTCAAGATGGTCAGGATGTTCCACTCATAAGGAAAGCTTCAGATGAAGAGAAGGCTAGAATCACTGTAGAATTAGTAAATAAAGCTAGTTCAACAATTACCACTTAAGGAACAGGGTGGTAGGTGGTACTGGTAGCCAACCTTCAGGTGTCTTTATAAAGGAAACTAAGGTAGACACCAAGTATGTTCAGAAAAAAGAAGAACCTAGTGAAAGTGTAAATAAACACAAGGTCAAGATTATTACAAAAGCCATAGAGCCAAATTTTGTACAAGAGGAAGAGTTGAAAGGACAATAAAAAATTGTTCCTGTCCAAAAGATAGAAAATAAAAGGCTAAGAGAGTCAGTTCAAACGGAACATAATGAAGAAAATGATGTTATTATTGACAAATCAAAATTTTTAGATATGAGATATACTCCAGTAGATATGGGTCAATGCCTGTCCTAGATGACAATTAAGGTTCCATTTCTCAAAATGATGAGGATCAAAGAACATAAGGAAAAAGTAATGTCATTATTAAATAGTGTACCCACAATACAGGTTCAGAGTCTATTGGAGGTTAATAAGAAGCCAACTGCCAAGGGAAATGAACTAGAGGTGTGGACATCTAAAATTCCTCAAATATTCTTAAATGCAACATCTTCTCCAAAAGTAGTTGACCCATTTTTTCTCTCATTGATAATTAATGATAAAATGCTCAAGAATTGTATGATTGATTCAAGAGCGTCTAATACAGTTATGCTAGTTGAAATCATGAAGGCAATGGGGCTACAAGTTGATACACCTCATGGTAGATGTAGAGCTATGGATTCTAGAGAGGTCCCTATAATTGGTACTATTGAGGCTATGCCTTATAGACTAGTAGTTTTCCCTGATGTAGTGATGACTATGAATGTTCTTGTGGTTGACATACCACCTCATTATGGCATGTTGTTATCTAGGAAATGGAGTGCTTCGATGGGTGGTAGTATACAAAATGATTTATCATATGCTACTTTAAACATTGCTGGAGAAAACATTAATGTATTGAGGGAGAGCCAAACTCCCCACATGATAGAAAAATATGAGGATACTAATGTAAACTATTGAATTGACATAGACATGGAAAATTTTAGAATGCAAAAAGATGACCATAAAGATCAAGAAGATGACCCTTTGAACATAGAATTAATCTTGCAGGAAGATGGATTATGGAAAATGTACTTTGATGGTGCTTTCTTTAAAGAAGGATCAGGGGTAGGAGTATTGTTGATATCTCCATCAGGTACAACTTTTAAGTACTCATTTCTGTTAGACTTCCAATGTACAAATAATAGTGCAGAGTATGAGGCTTTATTCTTAGGACTTGAAATTGCTATCAAACATGGTATAAAATGTTTAAAGGTTTATGGTGATTTTGAGTTGGTGGTAGCACAAGTCAGATCCAAATATGTTGTAAAGAAT
>MU226686.1:1289181-1311201 GCA_018584345.1 Thuja plicata
TTAATATAAATTGGTTAGAAAGGTCAAAAAATATTATGGCTGATTTTCTAGCAAATGTGGCTATGAAAAATGATGATTTGACCTTACATGGAGTATCAATACTTGAAGTCAAAACAAGACCAGTTGTCCCAGATAACATATACAACTGGCAGGTATTCCAGGATGATCAAGATATTTTGAGGTTCATGCAATGTTTAGATCATTACGAGAACCAAAGTATAGATTGTGGTTCCTTACTGGAACATGATGATGGAAAAGATTATATCTTTGGAAATGAAGTTGTCCAATTAAGTTCTAATTAGATTCCTAGGGGATTGGTTGAACTTGAGGCATTATTTATAAGTTAGCAAAATGATACATCAAAGTTGAGCAATGCCAATATTAAGGATCTAGAAGAAATAAACTTAGGATCTGAAAATAATCCCTAAATAGTTTATATTAGGAAGGGTTTAGATTCTCATGTAAGAATAAATCTAATCAAGCTACTGAGAAAATACAAACATGTCTTTGCTTGGTCATATGATGACTTGAAAGCATATAGAGAAGACCTTTTTCAGCATGAAATCCCTTTGAAGTCAGATGTGAAGCCATTCAGGCAAAAGCAGAGACCTATTAACCCCTTCTTGGCTCCCAAAATGCAGCAAGAGTTGATGAAACTCAAATATGCAGGGATAATCCAACCCATTAGACATTCAACATGGGTATCAAATCTAGTGCCAGTTAGAATGAAAAATCATGACATCAGACTATGTGTTGATTTCAAAAACCTCAATATTGCTTCACTGAAGGATAACTATTCACTACCAAATATGGAAGCAATGTTGCATAAGGTGACTAGTTGTGAATTGTTGTCCATGATGGATGGTTTTTTAGGCTACAACCAGGTTTTAGTTAAAGAAATAGAGCAGTATAAAACTACATTTACTACTCCTTGGGGAACATATGTGTATATCAGAATGCCTTTTGGATTAATAAATGAAGGGGCAACTTTTTAGAGAGCCATGGATGTTTCTTTCAAGGAATTAATAGATCTATTTATGGTTATTTATCAAGATGACTTGACTGCATATTCCAAGAGGGCTATTGATCATTGTGACCACTTGGGTCAGATTTTTAACAAAGCATTGGAATATTGTGTTTCACTGAATCCTAAGAAGTGTAACTTTGCAGTCAAAGAGGGGAAGTTGCTTGGACATATAGTGTCCAAGGAAGGGGTAATGATAGACCCTGAGAGAGTGGAGGCAATTCAAAGAGTAATTGCTCCAAATAATTTAAAAGGTGTGCAATCCTTTTTAGGAAAGATAAATTTTGTCAGAAGATTTGTAGTCAATTTTGCAGAAATTGTTAAACCCATTGTAAAATTGCTAAAAAAAATGCTAAGTTTGTTTGGAATGAAGAAGCTCAGCAAGCATTTGAAATAATTAAAGAGGCAGTGCAAGAGGCTCTAGTTTTGAAATCTCTAGATTACACTAAGCCTTTCTCTTTGTTTTCATTTGCCTCATTTCATACAATTGCTACCATATTGCTTCAAAAGGATGAACAAGGATTTGAACATCCCATAGCTTTTTATAGTAGATCCTTGCAGGCTGCAAAGCTTAACTATGAAATAATGGAAAAGAAGGCTTATGCATTGGTAAAGGCTGTAAAGTCTTTTAGACCCTACTTGGTTTTTTCCAAGGTGCAGGCCTATGTTCCTCATTCAACAATAAAAGATATCCTTACACAGTTAGAGGTAACTGGTAAAAGATGTAAGCAAATTACTAGAATTCAAGAGTTCAACCTTGAAATCAATATTACCAAACTAATAAGAGGACAGGGCCTAGCAAAACTTATGACAGAAGAGAACCTAGATTTAGTGTAGCTGAACCAGACAAAAATACATGACCAAGCTATTACTAGTATAGAAAGGCAACCATATTATGCAGATATTGTTTTCTTTCTCAAAACTGCTAAGTACCCTGATCATTTGTCTAAAAATCAAAAGAGGAGTTTGAAATTACAAACTAAAAGATATATTCTAATCTAGGGAGATTTGTTTTGGAAAGATAAGAGTGGCATACTATTGTTGTGCCTTGACAAGTACCAAGCTGAGAAAGTTTTGATTGAGATGCATGAAGGGGAATGTAGAGGTCACTTTTTTGCTAACACCACCGCCCATAAAATTTTGAGATCAAGGTATTATTTTCCTACCTTGTTCAAAGATATGTATATTCATGTCAGGAAATGTCAACCATGTCAAAGGTTTTCCAACAAATTGAAATTTGCAGGAGCTTTATTATTGAATCTAGTGAGCACTGAGGCTCCTTTTGCTATGTGGGGGATTGATTTTATTGGTGAATTTCAGGAAAAATCTAGTATAGGGCATAGCTTGATATTGGTGGCCACTGATTACTTTACTAAATGGATTGAAGCTATCCCTACCAGGAGAGAAACAAGCAAGGTGGTTACTAAGTTTCTCATGGATAACATTTTAACCAGGTTTAGTGTGCCTAGTAAATTAGTAATGGATAATGCTATGAGTTTTAGATCAGAAGAAATGACAAGTTTTTGTCAAAGGTATGGGATTATGATATCATACTCATCCCCATATCACCCATAGGCTAATGGACAAGCTGAGTCTAGCAACAAAAGCATATTAAAGATACTAAAGAGGATTTTGGAACAAAATAAGAAAACATGGCACACAAAATTGAAATTAGCTCTTTGGGCTGATAGGATAACACTTAAGAAGGCAACTGGTAAGTCTCCTTTTGAAGTGGTATATGGTTTACAAGAAAGATTACCAATTAATAATCTACTACCTATTTACCAATTCATACAAGAAGAACATTTAGATGTCTCTGACCAGATGCAAGACATGATGATACAGTTGATAGAATTAGATGAAACAATGAGAGAAAGTCAAAAAGAGAACATAAGGTTACAGTAAAAAATGAAGTATTTGTTTGACAAAAGGGCTACTAACAGAAAATTTCAGGCTAGTGACTTATTTCTCCAATGGAATGTAAGGGCAGAGGATAGAGGTAAGCACAAAAAATATGAGTCTTTATGGCTAGGACCTTATATTATTTCATAACATTTTGGCAAAGACTCGTATTTATTGAAAGATATGGAGGGAGAAAGTTTTGAGTTGCTTATGCATTGGCAATTTTTGAAGCCTTTCTTTAATTAAAAAACAAAATAGTGCACAAAGTAAATATGTATCATATGTAGGTCTTTCCTTTCCCTGTTTGTAAGTTTTGTAAATATTTCCCTTTCTATTTTTGGTGTTCTGCTCTGTTTTTTGCTGTGGTCTGCGAAACCAAAGATTTTGTGGTTCTTTGCCATAAACTATGTTTAGCCAATCCTCATTAGAGCCATTGTTGGTTGTATTCCCAATTTTGGCTAGTTTCCCAAGTTTTGTGGTCTTCTCTCTTTGGTTTTGTGTTTTAATCAGAAGTCTCTCAGTTCTTATGCCTTTTCCCTGTCGAAATATTTATGTTTTCAAGTCTGAATCTATGAGAATGTGTAAAAACCTTGAAACCCTAGGTCTTTTTTGGTGCTCTGAATTGAAAAGAAACCCTAAGATCTTTTTTTCTTATGTTTCGCTGTTACCCTTTTGTTTCACTTAAGTCATGTGAAAAATTTTGATCACCTAGTCATATAACTTGAATGACATATTCCCTTTTTCTCCCAGACTTGGCGATTAGCTTATGTCGCATAGTCTCTTTCAATATTAGAATATTCCTTTGGCATTCCCAGACTTTGCGATTTAGTTTGTATCACGTAGTCATGGGATTAGTGAACAGGTCAGCAATATATGAAGGGACCCATAGATAGGTCGTGATGTCATGGGAAATTATCAGCAGTAAAGGGTTTGTCATGAGACATCATGATCTTTTTATGTCACATAATCGCTAAATGGGTCTAAGGTTAAGAAAATTGTGCAAAGATTTAGTTGCATGGTCTCTAGAAAGGATGCCAGTAAAGTGAAAGTTTTTGAGACCTTGTGACTAACCATATGTAGTTTGGGTAAAGCACAGTCAGGTTATCACCAAATTTAGGAGATGACTTAGCTTTCCATTATGTGATGAGACATGTGTCAGAAGGTAAGTGGATTTCAAAGACTTATCGTATGGTCGCCAAAAGGTGAAAACTTATTCAGTGACTACGAGACTCATTAAGGGCTTCTGTTTTTGACAAAGTCTTTGAAGATTTTAAGGGTATAATGGATTACTTGGTGATTGCGTGGGAGCCACCAGATGAAGCAATTAAAAGATCCTACGGTGGTCTCAAAGTCTGAGAATAAAAGGGCCCAAAATGAAAAGTCCTCATGAATCAGCGGTAAAGGGTATGTCATGAATTCGTTAGATAAAGTAAAGGGCAAAGTACCTATCATGTTGTATCAAGAAGTTTTGACACTTAACATTTGTATTCTAAGATCAGGCGACTAAAGGTAGTCATGGGGTCTTGCAAAGGAAAGAAAACATTTGGTGACTCATAGATAACCATGAAAGATAAAAGTGACGGTTAGTCACATAGTTTCCAAAAAGGATGTGGGTTAGTACTAACCATTGGAGACTATAATTTCTCCATTGTTGCATGATCACCAAATGATAAATTTGGTTAACGAAGGTAAGGAAAGTTGTATAGTCGCTATGTCTCCAGAGAAATCATGGGTTAAGGACTGGGGTCAGCAATAGAGAAATTGTGTGCAGTCGCGTGGTCGCCTGATACCAAATATTAAGAAAAGGTGATAGTATATGATATGCCAGTGTGAATCACTCATCGACCAATGACAGGCTTAGATTTTGATTACTGTGCAAAAAAGGGTAGCTGAGATGTATGACAGTTAGCCAATTGCATGAAGACATGTCAGCTTATTTGAATTTTGTAAGGTTTTTCCAAGGATTCAGTTTTATGAATTTGATTTCGTGTCACGCTCATGGAACTATGGCTAGGTTTTCAATCAAGTTCACAGTATGTTGAATTAAAGACAGAATTGATGTTTTCCAAATTATGAGATGTGTACTTCGAACGGTTACAATAAGGAGCTGATTGTGTATTCATTTGCATTCATCTTGCTTTCAGAATTTTAAAATCAGAGAAGAGCTAAGTATTATAAAAGAGAGGAAAATCAGAGAATTGTAGGGTTTTCTATTGCTTAAAACTCATTATTTCCAGAGAATTGTGCACAGGGGAATAGTTGAATCTTAGTGGTAGATTTGTTTCAGTATCGGTAAAGAAAAGGAGATTCAAGCATGGTAAACCTGAGTAGAGCGGTTAGTGTAGCTTTGACCAGTGGTGGGAGTGAAAAGATGGAAGAGGAGGCAAAAGGAAAAACAAACTATTCTGATGAATTCCTCAGACTGCTTCTTGGTTCAACTCAGAATAAAAAAGCAAATACCAATGTACTCAGATGATTATCATGATATACGAGATGCTGACACTCTGGGAACAACAGGTTTTTAACTTTTCAATTACTTTTATAAGAATTCTGATAAAGCTATCCCAGTGTCAAACCCTTGGACTTGCGGTTTAGCTATATTAATTGCTCCTGATGTCTACGTAGATGTAGACCTATTCCTAGATCTTGCCAGTCATTATGAAATTTTGTCCAAAATGATTAAAAGGAATGATGGCACTGCACTACTGATACTAAATAGAAATTCATTCATGGAAGCCTTTGGCTTATATAACACTATGTCTACTAGAATTGACATGACAAAGCAGGTACAAAGATATAGTTTGAAGCCTGGTATTGCTAGAGGCCAGTTGCAGAAACATATGCTGAAGGAGGTGAGGAAGTACTTAGATCCTATGTTTGGGACAAGCCCATATTACTACAAGGATTTACACTTCTACATTAAGTATGTCTCCTATGCCCTATGTAGAGTGCTAGGGATAGATGGAGAAGCAGAGAAGATCAATGTTGGCATTTTGATGATGGTGCTGGATCTATAGGAGGTGCACTCTAATACTAGTTATGATTATATACAACATATCATTGATGACATGCATGAGGGTTTCATTGCAACTCAGAAGAAGATGAAAGATCCAAAGGAGAAGGAGCCCAAGTTCTTACACTACTCCATCCTTATGCATCTCCTATTGCACTTTAATTTTGTGTTCATTGATGTGGACAATTTGGCCCCTCGGAGGTTTTACTAGGAAGGACCTAATCCTATCCAATTTTGGGTGAGGGTTTGGAATTACACATCTAAGGACTGTGATTATTGTGCTTTTCAGAATTGGATTGTATATCCAATAGTACAAAGTCTGGGCATCAGCAGGACAAGGGTCCCTTTAAAGATTATCCAACTGCTAAGGCCACGTGACTACACTAATAAGTGGGAGGGAAAACATAATTGGGGTGATTTATTCTTGGAAGAAAATTATACTATTATTAGGGTATATGGGTGTATTCACCCACCTAATCTCTTACCTTACTATGTACCAGCAAGAGTGGTTGCAATGGAGTTTATATGGAAGCAAGAGTGGTTGCAATGGAGTTTATATGGCAGCTATTGTTAACATACAATGAGCATTTTTCACCACACAAGAAGGGGACTCTGACCCCTAGGCAATTCAGAATTTTTAATCTTACAATTGGCAAAGGTGCTATTGATGTAGTGGGTAAGTGGTTGGAGGGGTGTAGAATGGGGGTAGCCCCTTATAGATATATTGACCCAAAAGGTTTCATGGTACGGGTGAGAAAATTGTATACTCCTACAATCCCCATTACCACTGTTCACTGTGAATCCATAAAGGAAGATGCGACAAGGAACATTTTGGATGAAGATGACATCTAGACAAGAAGAATGAGGATTCAAGAGTTGTTAAATCTTGAAAGACAAATCAAGAGAAATGGGATGGCTTTTGGTGTTTTTTAACCTGATCTCCCATATTTTGACAAGATTAAGGCCATGATAGACAATTATTATGTGCTTAGAGAACAACTTGAGACTGTTCTTGACAAAAAAGGTGCCCAAGGGCTGGATCACTCAGAATACAAATATGATAGTAGTAGTGACAGTGATTATGCACGTCCTACTAGATATGTTCCACCATAGCAAAATATTGCTGAAGTGCCACAGCTACAGGGAACAGAGGGCCACATTGTTGATTTGACAATGGTGACACAACCTAATGATGTAGAAGAGCCTACTGCTAAGAGGTAGAAATTAGAAATAGATCAACCTTCAATCGAAGGGAAAAATAAGAAAAGGGATAAGGCTAAAGCCCTAGTACCTAGTAATAGGTTATATGATCATAACCTAAGCAAATCAATTAGGGAGGGCAAGAGGCAATAGCCTGATTTAGAGGAGGAGGTTGAATTGCCTCTTAAGGCCTATGTTGATGAAATACTGATCCATCAGCAGGAATTTTTGAATGATGAAAACTTTGTCAAAACTGAGGAGTTTAAAGACTTCCTAAGATGGTACAAGGAGTAGATAAGAGCTCAATTGATAGATGATGGAAAGGAGACCATAACAAATGAGGATTTGGTGGCTCTGTAGTCTTATGATCCTGAAGGTGAGGGAATTTCACCTGAGGAGGCCAGGAAATTGGTGCTAGGCAGTGGAATATTATTGGCTGAGGGCTGGGATTTGGCATCTTCCTTCATAATTGACCAGATTAGAAAATGGCCAGATCTCAAAATGGCCAGTGAAGTTCAGATGGGAGATGTAATCAAAGGATTTGGGTATAGCCCAAAGTCTCAAGCCTTTGCAATGTAGAGCCTATGCCCAAAGGATCAAAAGCCCCAAGTGGTGAACATCTAGGAAAATATGGTTGGTAGTCAGATGGTATGGACAATGCAGAATACAGGTGATTTGGAAATATCCCAAATCATGACACACTGGGCTCACTTAAATGAAGACAAAACTAAACATTTGTCTAATAAGTGTAGCACATTGTTAGAAGAGACAAGTGCATTGGCAAAAGATCAAGAATTGTGTCGTATACAAGTGCACCAGCAAGATCTGGAAATAAAAAGATTCATGAAAGAATTGGAAGAGAAGCATGAGGTGATGTATGTGCTTGTACAACCACAACCCCTACAAATTGAAGACAAGGAAAGGTTTGAAGAGGTGGTTGAGGAAAAGGTTGAGGGAGAGAAAGGAAATGAAATTGCTTTTAGAGCATTAAGAGGTGTTTTGCAACATAGAATTCAAATCCTAAAAGATAAAACTGATGTTGTACTTAATGCCTATAATAAGTTTCTAACTTTGCATACATAGGTGATGGGGCATCTGGCTATCTTAAACCCCTATTCTACTAAATGGTCTACTAGGGTACAATTGTTTGAAAAACTAGCATCTTTGCAAGCCCTGAGATCAGATTTGCCAGAGATAGTGATAGAAGTTGAAGATGAGATCAAAAGGGTCAATATTGCTCTCTCATTCTTTAAAGGCAAATTGAATCAAATAGAGGTAAAATTAAGCCTCTTTTCTGATGACTTTAATAGATTTATTCCTTCCTTAAGGGGAGATGATGATCAAGTAAAGGCCTTAGATGCCTGGAGGATGAATTTGACAAAAAAATGCCTAGTGATGAGGCATTTATTTTTGGGATAGATGTGGATGTAGAGGGATTCAATAAGATATTGGATGAAGCTTTCAAGGCAGAAACTGACATCAACAAGTTTCTAGTAGATGTAAAGAACATCACTGATGGTCGATGGGACAGGCAAAAAGTATAGATACAGAGTACTCAAGACTTCAAATGGCCATCAGATGATGAAGTGAAAGCATCATAATTGATGACCACACCCAAGAGAAAGAAGCCAGCAATTGAAGAAGAAATCTTGGACGATGAGTAAGGATGACTACTTGGTGCCTCACTATTGAAGATGAAGAGGATAGTTATTGCAACAGGAGAATGTAGGTGAATATGTAAGCACAGTCATCTAGACTCAACATGAATACCACCATCTACCATGTTTACTATCAAAATGAAGTCGCTAGATTGGGAGAAGAACAAAGAATATCTATTTTTATCTTTTGACTTTGTTGTTCCACCACTTCTTCTCTCGCTTTCTTTTTTGTCTCTTCTGTAGTTTTAGGGTTAGGTTTTCTAAGACCATCTAAAGCTTGTAGAATCCTTTTGAAAAGGATTCCAAGATGGTTGAAGATCTATATATATGAAAGAGAGTTGTATTCTTAGAGGAGGATGAAATATATTGTAAAATCAATCTTTCTAAATTTGTGTCTGTGTTTCCAAGCTTCAAAGCTTTTTCATGTATGAAAGAAGGATTACATCAATAAAATACGGTGCAATTTTACTCTTCTCTATTGTTTTCTTTTTATTTCCTATGTATGCTTTTTTATGCTTAAGGTTGTAAGGCAGTCTAAAGAATTTTGGTTACAAGGTGACTATCTAATTACTTACAAGTTTCTTTCATGTAAAGAAATAAGTTTTGTGAGTGGTTTTAGGAAGCATATTAGTATTTAAAGATTTGATATAGTATTTTAGAGGTAATCAGATAATTTTTAAGGCAACTTATCCTAATTGCATGTAGGTTTTAAGGCAGCTTACAGTATTTTGTTTCTGTGAGACTTTAAGCTTTTGACTCTATAACGCAAAGGATAGGCACTGATCTAGGTCTTGGTCCGATAATCTATTATCATCCAAGTTTTCAAAATCATTAAAAATTATTTCAATTAAAACATATATGTTACTAAAACAGATAAGCTGAACTCATTAAGGACTTAGATCAGCATTATATTGTCCACTTTGTTGATTCTTTAGAGAGTGAATCATCAGGTTATCCCTCCTAAAGACAAAAGGAAGAAGGATGCAAATCCTTCTCTCATTGGTTCATGTTATCAAAACCATAGCCTGGCTTATGATACTCTATTTCAAATTAATCATTGCAATCTCTAAAGTGTTTTATAAGTTGTTACAGTGAGGTTTTGGGTACATAACCAATGAATGAAATAATCCACCAAATACATAGGCTAAAATATCAGTAATCTTTAAAAGGTAATACCTGCCTAAGTCTATGGAGCTCAAAAATGAAGAAGGATATTATCCAATCCTTAGCAATTAGCCTTTCTCTTACCTAAAAGAGGTTGCATTCAAGTATATAGGGTATACTGTCATCATTAGGTAAGTATTGCAAGAAAAAGTGCTAATAGAGACTGCATTCAGAGTAATAATGAAGAGGGATTAGTCCTAAGAGACAGAGCATAACTCCACCCAAGAGTTCCCCACTTTAAAGTTTCTAACCCGAGGGAAAATTGTGTTAAAATAACTGAGAAGGGGGGGTGAATCAGTGGCCTCAAAAATATTCTAATAAATTAACCCAAAAAACATGTTACCACAATTATAAGCCTCTAGTTATCTTCAGTAATACAAGATGAATGCCTTGAAATAATCTCAACAAATAACTTAGTCTATACTAATCAATCCAGATTTGTTATGTATAATGCAAAACACTAAAGTAATGACTCGTAAACACATTGACACATAGATTTTTAACATGGAAACCATGTTAAAGGAAAAACCACATGGGGCCAGTAACCCAAAATTTTCACTCTTTTGAAGTGAGCTTGGTGAAGAGCCAACCCTATTAAAGGTTACAAACACATTTTTTATGTGTGACCTTGTTAGAGGATTTAAATAGAATAGTTTGTCACTTGATATTGGGAATCTCTATGCTACCTTTTCTGACCAAACCTAGTGTAGTTTTTCATGTGGTATCTAGCATCTCATGCTATATTCATGACCAAACCTTTTGATACTCATTGGGATGTATCTCAATATAGAAAGGATTATTAAGTCTTGTTCAGTTAAGAGACTTTATCATCCAATGGTTAAATTTAAACAGTAAATGATCTATTCACATATAAAACTATACTTTGTAGATTTTTAGATCAATTATAAGCTCATAATACCTTTCTGATCAATGTATCTTTTCAATATATTTTCTCCACTTCTTTCTCCTCGGTGATTTTGTGCTTATCTGGTGCTTGGTTTCTGTAGAACTAGCTTTGTTCTTCATCTTGATTGATCAGGTCTGATTGAAGACTTCTTTCTTTATCAGTTTGTCTTCAGCATCTTCTTTCTCTATTCACCCCTCATTCATAATGAATTAGCTTGTCTCTTTATAGATATGATATCAATTTTTCTCTTTCCTTGACTTTCTTGTTCTTGGCGTGATCTGCAACTCTATCCAATCTTTCTTTAAATCTTTACTTCAGTTTTATCCCATAGATTTCTCTTTGACAACTGGAGTAAAACAACTTTAAATATTTCTCTTATCTCTGGCTTTAACTTGTCAATGAAAACAATATTAATAACCATTTAACTCCTTCTTTAGCTCTTTCCACCTAAGTCTTTTTTCATTTCTGAACTTCAGTTCTTTTTCAGTGTTTTAACTCTTTGTTAGCTTCAGCCAACACTTCAGTTCTCCTCGGGCATCTCCGTCAGGGTTGTTTTCCTATCAGGCATCACTATGAAGTTCTTCTCATTAGTAATTCTTGTGATTCTACTCATCGGGAATGCTTGTGATTATTCTCATCAATAATGCTTGTAATTCTTCTGGTCATTAATTTTTTCTCAGGTTTCATGCTCGGGTATTACTGTGACTTTCATCTTAGGTTTCTCTATCTGTCGAGGTGCAGTGCCCATCAGTGTTTGTAGTCACTTAGTGAATACTGATCTTTTATGCATTACTAAAAGCATGACCTTAATCCTTTTGGCTCTTTGAATTCTTTTACACTTCAAATATAACCAATCAGATTATATCAAGTTTACATCAATGACAATTCAATACATTAACTGATTTAATATCTTGCATTAACTTTCTGTAGCTTGGTGATCATCAAATTAACATATTTAAACATTAAATCAGTTATGGTTCATCAATCTCTCTCTTTGGCATTGATAGAAACACACTACATTATCACACTACATTATCACACTATATTATCACTAATATAATATGAAATATATCATTTGTAGTTCTTCAATCTACCAAATTTTTGTACTATAACCAATAAAAATCTCTGGCTCTTGGTAACCTCATATAGCTTAGATTTGTTTCTTACAGAGTTCTTTGTTCAATATTCAATCCCTTCACTGGATAGATGTAGCAGCTTCTGATTCTTTCTCTGATGTTCTCTCTCCCTTTGATTTTTCCTCTCCTTGATCATCTCTTTTTCCTTTGAGAACAATATAGATATATTCTCTCCTTTTTGATATTCTCTCCCTTATAGGTTACATCTCTCCCTTAGGATATTTTATCTCCCTTTGATGGATATTTCATATGTAATCTCTCCCTTTGGATAATGATAATCTCTCCATTTGAAAACAAATTCAAAGTAAACATTCATCATGCTAAAGTTATATCCTTTCACCTTTTTATAATATACTCCTTGAATTTCCCTATCCATCTGACTCTAGTGTTTAGTACAGATATGTACCTTTCTGTGTACTAATGTATCTTTGCAGTCCATCACTTTTCTTGCATCAACATGAATGATCTTCTGATTGTGTGTAGGCTGATGCAGCCTCCTAGTCAACTTACTGACCAATAGACAAGGGTCGGACCCCTAGTCTATCTCTGAGGTACTCAAATGTATCTTTAGGCAATGGCTTTGTGAATATGTCAGCTAATTGCTCCTTTGATTGAACATATTCCAATATCACCTCTTTCTCTTGCACTTGTTCACTTAGGTAATGATACTTGATTGCAATATTCTTTGTCTTAGCATACATGACCAGATTCTTTGAAATGTTTATTGCACTGGTATTATAACAATTTAAATAATCACTGGTTCAAGAATTTTCATATTCATACCTTCCAGTAATTGTTTGATCCAGGTAATATTGGATAAATTTGCACAAGCAATGATATATTCTTCTTCTACATTTGACTGTGAGATGCATCCTTGCTTCTTGTTGATCCATGTGACAAGTTTGTCACCCATGAAGAATGCTCCTCTAGTTGTTCTCTTCTGGTCATCTAAGTTTCTAGCCCAATCAGCATCTTATAGACTTGAAGCTCAAATTTTCCTTCTCTTTTATTACCATAATCCATAGTCTTCGGTGTTGTTTAGGTATCTCAAAATTCTCTTGATAGTAGTCATGTGTGATTCTTTGGGATTAGCAAATAATCTTGCAATGTTTCCAGCTAAATATGCTATATCTGGTCTATTATGAACAACATACATTAGTTTTCCAATCATTGCTCTATACAAGGTTTGATTAACCTCATCTGATTTGTCTTCTTTTGTAAACTTACATCTAGTTTCCATATGTGTTCCAAATGGCTTGGAATCTTCCATCTTGAATATCTTCAACACTTCCTTGATGTATTTATCTTGTGTCATATATATGCCTACATTTTCTTGAAGAATCTGTAGACCAAGAAAAACTTTGATCTCCCCAAACATCGACATCTCAAATTCTTTTCTCATTTCATTAGCAAAGGATTTACATAACATATCATTACCCCCAAATACGATATCATCAAAAAATATTTCAGCAATTAGAATATTACCATTAGTATCTTCTTTTAAGTATAGATTTCTATTTTCACTTGTTCTAAAAATTCAATGCTTATGAGATAGGAGTTAAGTCTTTCATTCTAGGATCTAGGTGATTTTTTCAATCTATACAAGGCTTTATGTATTATACATACCATGTTTCTCTTGTCATGATCAACAAACCCTTCTGGTTGTCCAAAGTATACCTCTTCTTCCAGTATTCCATTTAGGAATGCAGATTTGACATCCATCTGGTATACCTTGAATCCTTTGAATGCAGCATAAGCAAGTAAGATTCTTATTCCTGCTAGTCTAGCAATGGGTGCAAAGGTTTCTCCATAATCAATACCTTCTTCTTGTGCATACCCCTTGCATACTAACCTTTCTTTGTTTCTTGTGACTTCTCCATTCTCATTCGGATTGTTTCTGAATATCCATTTGGTACCGATGACATTCTTGTCATCTGGTCTCGGTACTAATGTCAATGTTTTGTTCTTCTCAATTTGTTCTATTTCTTCATTCATAGCACTGACCCATCATTCATTTTCAAGTGTAGTATTAACAGATTTAGGCTCAAAATCACAAATTAAACATCTACTATTCAGTGACTTGCTTCGTGTTCTCATTCCAGCCTTCTTGTCTCCTATGATCTAGTTCTATGGATGGTGTCTTCTGACATACTTGGAAAGTATCAGTTTAATTATTTTTTCATCGTTCTGATCATCATCTTGACCTTCATTCTGATCTCCATTGCTTGGAACATCATTTTGAGGATTTTCCTAATTTTTTTGGTATTTTGAGCCTGATGCTTGGGTGAAATGTTATATTGCTTAGGAGCAATACACTCTTGCTCAGGTAGAGTTTTAGGTTCTTCAATGTAAACAAACTAGTGTAGGGGCACCACCTCCACCTTCTAAATTCATATCATTTAATTCATGTCAAGAAAGGATATATTCGTTAAAGTCCTAGAACCATGTCAAAGAATGGTATATTTGTTAAATTAAATTATAATCATGCGAAAAAGACATTAGATGACAAATGTAATGAAAAGGCCGAATAGGAATCTTAATGGTCATGGAAAAAAAACCATTTTTAATGGTCCACTATGGTCTTAAATAGACTACAATATGTAATAGAATAGATAGATAGTCGATAAAGGTGAATAGAGAGTAAAGTTGTATAAGAGAATCGGCTCTCTAGCTTCCAGCTAGAGAGTCGTTCTTACCTTTTAGTCAGTTATATTATGTATTCATTTCTATCTACAGATTTAAGTATTATATGTAATCGTATTTTGATTTAAATGAATGAGGATGAATTTGATAAACCATACCTGCAAATCCCATGGAGTCATTTTTAACTAAATGTAAATGTGTTTTGTAGATCAATTTTGTGGATTTCTACAATGGTGAAGTGTTATTGATTCTATGTTTAGGTTTTTATTTTATTGAAATGAAACAGTGTATCGGGTCAGGTTTTACATCAGAGAGTTTTTCTTATGTTTCAGTTTTTGATACATAGTCCCAATTTGGATGGTGGGAGTTGTTTTGTCTAGAAGAAAATGTATTTGAAACCAGATTGTAAGTCGTGATTATGTTTTATTCTACAACAGTTTCTTAAAGAACCCTTAAGAAAAATCATCATGATGTGGAATCATGCCACCGTGAAGTTTAACTATTTGTGGTATATTGTTATTGGTATCAGCTCTTGAAATCTCAAGAAACCCAACTGAATTTTGAATACCATTCAAAGAAAAATGTCAGTCAAGGGATTATTATCTCAAACATGGCTTTTGGGAGTTAGGAAAGGTGGTCAATAGAGCTTAGATACATGTATGGTGACAGGCCACAAAATGGGGGCCCGATCACAGTCAATAAAGGACCCACGAAGGCTACATTATATATTGAGCTTGGTCTTTGAAATAAGAAAGGTGGTGAGCATCACTTACATGCATGCTTGAATTTTAAAAGGTGGAAAACTCATATACATAAGTGCATGTTCATGGTGGATCCAATCCCAGCCGTGGTAAAGGTAAAACATCCATTGATGAGTTTCATCTCAGTGATTAAAAATGGAGCATGGAATTAAAGTCGATATTGTCATATTGGATTGATTTAATGGTGATTATTATGGAGTGTAATATCAAACTACCATGGTTATTATCAGTTATTAAAAAGTTGGTGAGTCTCTAATCTATGTTTGTAAGGAAAGATAGAAAATATGCAGATTCAAAAGATCACCATTGATGCCCTCTGCATCAAGTGGTATTAGAGCTTAGAAGATTCTGAGCGTGTAGATAGAGCATCGAAGGAGGCAATCTACACAAGGATTTTTGGGTTGTGATTGTTGAAAATTCTTTCTATGGTATTTTGTGGTTGCAAATTTGCTGAGAGGGAGAAGTCTTTTAACATCACTCATACACTGGTTCCTTTGTCAAAGCCTTGGAGTGCCCATTTTCCACCAAGTGTGTTCCAGAGTAGAAAGGTGTATAGGAGGCGTCAAAAGGATTCTTGAAGAATATGAAGATGTGATGACAAAGAAAGAAGAAGCAGCAGAGGCATCGATGCAATAATCCACTAAAGAGAAAGAGGCAAAATTTTTGCAGATTCTCACCCAGCATTTCCATGGGACATGGAAAATTTTAAAGTTTGGGAGTATGGTGTGGGGGAACCACCTCTACCTTCAAAATTCATATCATTTAAGTCATGTCAAGAAAGGATATATTCATTAAAATCTTAGAACCATGTCAAAGAATGGTATATTTGCTAAATTACATTATAATGATGCAAAAAAGACATTAGATGACAAATGTAATTAAAAGGCCAAATAAGAATGTGAATGGTCATGGAAGAAAAACCATTTTGTAATGGTCCAATATGGTCTTAAATAGACTACACTATGTAATAGAATAAATAGATAGTCGATAGAGGTGAATAGAGAGTAAAGTTGTAAAAGAGAATTGGCTCTCTGGCTTCTAGCCAGAGAGCCATTCTTAGATTTTAGTCAGTTATATTATGTATTCATTTGTATGTACAGATATATCTATTATATGTAATGGGATTTCAATTTAAATGAATGAGGATGAATTCGATAAACCATACGTGCAAATCCCATGGAGTCATTTTTAACTAAATATAAATGTGTTTTGCAAATCAAGTTTGTGGATTTCTATAATGGTGAAGTGTTATCAATTCTATGTTTTGGTTTTTATTTTATTGAAATGCAATAGTGTATCGAGTCAGGTTTTACATCAGAGATTTTTGCTTATGTTTTGGTTTTGATACATAGTCCTGATTTGGATGGTGGGAGTCATTTTGTCTAGCAGAAAAGGTATTTAAAACTAGACTATAAGTCATGGTTATGTTTTATTTCACAATGGTTTCTTAAAGAACTATTATGCAAACTCATCATGATGTGGAATCATGCCATTGTGAAGTTTAATTGTTTGTGGTATGATATTATTGGTATTGGCTCTTGACATCTCAAGAGACCCGACTAACTTTTGAAGACCATTCAAAGAAAAATGATAGTTGAGGGATTATTATCTCAAACACAACTTTTGGGAGTTAGGAAAGGTGGTGATAATAGCTTAGATACATGTATGGTTACAAGACATATAATTGGGGCCCAATCACAGTCAATAAAAGACTCGCGAAAGCTACATTATATGTCGAGCTCAGTCTTTGAAATTGTATAGTTAAAAAATGGAAGAAATTCCATTTTAGACTTGTTTAGCCTTCCAAGTAGGTGGTTTGGGGTCATATCAAGCACCTTGAATGTGTTCTTGACTTTGACCTAGCTTTACCCCTATTTTGCCTCTTTTTCCACTTCTTTCCATCCAGTTTTTGGCATCCTAGACTGCAGATCTGAGGTTTTTGACCTCAGGGTCAGGGTCAACCTTCTGGGTCTATGTCAACCTTGGCCCTAACCTAGGTCAAGGTAGACCTCCCCCCTAACCTAGGTCAAGGTTGACCTCAACCTTGACCAAGGGTTCAAATCTCAAGATCCCACAGTTTTCGGATGTCGGTCTTTGCAAAAAGTTATTTCCCGCTTCCGGCTCGACTGTTTCGGGTTCCAAAGTCGTGATTAAAAAATTATATTTAATATAGGTCCTACTCTAGGGGAATGGATCTAATTATAATCTTATTCTCCTATGTTTTCCTCCTTAGAATATTGTGCCCTAACTTCATATAAAAGGAAGCCTTTCTCTCTCAATTTCTCTAACTATCAACTAAGTAAGAAAAGGTGATCAAGCAAACAGTTCAAGCATCCATTGTTCTACATGTTTCCAATATTTCAAGGTGTTCAATTCTTCCTCTCAAGCATTCAATTCCTCCATTGAAGATCAAGGATTCAAGCTTTCAAGCCTTTGAAGGGATTTGGTTCAAGCATTCAAGATTCATCATTCAAACCCTAGATCTAGCCATCATGAGGGTGTGATCTTCCTTCAAGATCCTTTGTAGATCCTCAAAGACTCTTTCATCATCTCTTCATGGTGGATGCCAAGCATAAAATCATGGATTTTTATGGTTTCTAAAGTCCATGCTTTCATATCTACATATTTGTCTACATTTGAATTGCAATTACATATCTATTGAATATTATAGCTTCATTGTTACATTCAATTCTACTACTTGCTAGCATTCTTATTTCAATTATTGATTTCAAGGTTAATTCCTAAATCAGGGTTTTACTAAGGCAAACCCCTCACCCCCAAAAAACAAACCTCTTTTCTTGCAAGTACAGGTTGGGGACTATGGATTTGAACCCAGATCTGGATACCCTTTTCGGCAAACTTTCAGGATCCACGAACAGATTTTCTGTCGAACCTATGTAGGTCAAGGTCAACATTATTGGGTCAAGGTTGACTTCAACCCTAACCTAGGTCAAGCTCAACCTCACCCCTGACTTAGGTCAAGGTTGACCTCACCCTTGACTTAGGTCAGAATCGACATTTCTGGGTCAGTGGTGACATTTGTGGGTTAAGGTCGACCATTTTCATAAGACGGTGTCAAATCAGAAAACAATTTCTGGGTTTTGTTCCTATCTACATTTCCTTTCCTAATCATGCTTTAGTTTTTCTAGAAATAGAGTATTGACCTTAGAAAATTAAATTCTTTCATCTATAATATTTCACGGTTAGTAATTTTCTATCATTCATTTCAATTCAAATTCTTAATCATTCTAAATCTATCACACATTTACATTCATTTCAAAACATATTTGAAGAGGGAAACCTAGGATCTCCTTCTTTATTCTTATTTCCAATAGATTGATTCATTTATGCATTGATCCTTTTTGGGTTGATCAATTTGGATCCTTCCTTTATGCATTTGAGAATAAAGGGGACTGTCTTATTTATCCCTCCACTCTAAAGATTAATTGTAAAGGTGATAAGTGATTTGAGTATCAAAACACTCTTATTCCATAAACATCATTTTATACTTTACATTTTGGTGAACCCATGATAGACAACTCTTTCTTTTTGGTGTTAGATTTACATTGTTTATGCTAGATCTTGCATTTTCTTTCAAATTGCAATTAAATTCCATTGATCAAAATTTTGTGTTTGTTCATTTACATTGTATTAGTGTATGAGCTTTACCACATCTAGTCCTACTTATAGTATCCCTATTAGAAGAAGCCATAGACTTATTGGTTCCTTTGATCCTGATTCTTCCTCTCCTTTCCTTAGGATCCCAGATGATAATTTGATAACTCATGATTCCAATCCTTCTATGGAGCATAAATATTCTCACTCATCTCATGATTAAGATGATTCTTTAAGAGTTCCTCTTGAACAAGTGCAAAACCTTTCAACTGAATTTGATAAAATGGGAAATTGGCTTATCCAAGAAAACCATAATCAAGATTCTATCCAACATATAGAGGCTCTTAAGAAAGTTCTCCATGATAATGATCAAGGTATTAATTTCTTGCGTAGTATTACTCATCTTGTGAATTTGAATGTTAAACCTTTAGCTCAAGAGGCTCAAGAGTTAGGATTCACACCTATTTTCACCAGTGTAGGACCTTCTTCTCTTCCTCTACCTTGTATTCCCAGTTACACTCCTCCTTTGATAACAACTTCTCTCCCAAGTGCACCTATCATTGTGAGTACTCCACCAGTATCTTTACCTACCTCAAAACCTTCATATCATAATGTGCCTTTTACTTATACTAGATCAATATCAACCTCACCCTTGACCAAAGGTTCAAATCTCAGTGTCCCACAGTTTTTGGATGTCGATCTTTAAAAAAAGTTATTTCCCGCTTTCGAGTTAGCTGTTTCAGGTTCTGAAGTGGTGATTCCTAAATTATATTTAATATAGGTCCTATTCTAGGGGCATGGGTCTAATTATAATCTAATTTTCCAATGTTGGACTCCTTAGAATATTGTGCCCTAATTTCATATATAAGGAAGCCTTTCTCTCTCATTTTCTCTAACTATCAACTAAGTAAGAATAGGTGATCAAGCAAAAATTTCAAGCATCCATTGTTCTACATGTTTCCAAGCTTTCAAGGTGTTCAAGTCTTCCTCTGAAGCATTCAATTCCTCCATTTAAGATCAAGGATTCAATCTTTCAAGACTTTGAAGGGATTTGGTTCAAGCATTCAAGATTCATCATTCAAACCCTAGATCTAGCCATCATGATGGTGTGATCTTCCTTCAAGATCCTTTGTGCATCCTCGAAGACTCTTTCATCATCTCTTCAAGGTGGATACCAAGCATACAATGATGGAGGTTTATGGTTTCTAAAGTCCATGCTTTCATATCTACATATTTGTCTACATTTGAATTACAATTACATATCTATTGAATATCATATCTTCATTGTTAGATTCAATTCTACTACTTGCTAGCATTCTTATTTCAATTATTGATTTCAAGGTTAATTCCTAAATCAGGGTTTGACTAAGGCAAACCCCTCCCCCCAAAAAAACAAACATCTTTTTCTTGCAGGTATAGGTTCGGCACTGTGGATTTGAACCCAGATCTGGATACCCTTTTTAGAAAACTTTTAGGATCCATGAACAAATTTTTTTTCAGACCTATGCAGGTCAAGGTCGACATTATTGGGTCAGGGTTGACCTCACCCTTGATCTAGGTCAAGGTCAACCTCACCCCTGACCTAGGTCAAGGTCAACCTCACCCCTGATGTAGGTTAGAATAGACATTTCTCGATGAGTGGTGACATTTGTGGGTCAAGGTCGACCTTTTTCATAAGACGGTGTTAGATCAGAAAAAGATTTCTATGTTTTGTTCGTCTCTGCATTTTCTTTTTGGATCATACTTTATTTTTTCTAGAAACATAGTATAGACCTTAGGAAACAAAATTCTTTGATATAGAATATTTCAAGGTTAGTACTTTTCTATCATTCATTTCAATTCAAATCCTTAATCATTCTAAATCTATCACACATTTACATTAATTTCAAAACACATTGTAATAGGAAAACCTTGGATCTCCTTCTTTATTATTATTTCCAATAGATTGATTCATTTATGCATTGATCCTTTTTGGGTTGATCAATTTAGATCCTTCCTTTATGCATTTGAGAATAAAGGGGAATGTCTTATTTATCCCTCCACTCTAAACATTAAATATAAAGGTGATAAGTGATTTGAGTATCAAAACACTCCTATTGCATAAACATCATTTTCTAATTTACATTTTGGTGAACCCACGATAGACAACTCTTTCTTTTTGGTGTTAGATTTACATTGTTTGTGCTAGATCTTGCATTTTATTTCAAATTGAATTTAAATTCCATTGATGAAAATATTGTGTTAGTTCATTTGCATTGCATTAGCTTATGCGCTTTACCACATCTAGTCCTACTTATAGTATCCTGGTTAGAAGAAGCCGTAGACTTATGGGTTCCTTTGATCCTGAGTCTTCCTCTCCTTTCCTTAGGATCCCAGATGATAATTTGATAACTCATGATTCCAATCCTTCTATGGAGCATAACTCTTCTCACTCATCTCATGATAAAGATGACGCTTTAAGAGTTCCTCCTGAACAAGTGTAAAACCTTTCAACCGAACTTGATAAAATGGGAAATTGGGTTATCCAAGAAAACCATAATCAAAATTCTATCCAACCTAGAGAGGCTTTTAAGAAAGTTCTCCATGATAATGATCAAGGTATTAATTTCTTGTGTAGTATTACTCATCTTATGAATTTGAATGTTAAACCTTTAGCTCAAGAGGCCCAAGAGTTAGGATTCACACCTATTGTCACTAGTGTAGGACCTTCTTCTTTTCCTCTACCTATTATTCCTAGTTACACTCCTCCTTTGATAACAACTTCTCTCCCAAGTGCACCTATCCCTGTGAGTGCTC
The DNA here is from genome assembly GCA_018584345.1 of Thuja plicata. NCBI lineage: Eukaryota > Viridiplantae > Streptophyta > Pinopsida > Cupressales > Cupressaceae > Thuja > Thuja plicata. The sequence continues at coordinate 1,311,001 of MU226686.1, forward strand.
CACCAGTATCTTTACCTACCTCACAACCTTCATATCATAATGTGCCTTTTATTTATACTAATGCATTTCAAACTGTGGTTCCTAATGTTCCACCAGTTGTATCTTCTATTCCTACTACTTCTTACACTTTTCCTAGTGTTCCTAATATTGTTATGCCACCTGTTTCCTCTAATGATTCTACAATTATTAGTTTGGCTCAAA
>MU226686.1:1324854-1367705 GCA_018584345.1 Thuja plicata
TATAGCTCAACCATCTTCTGTAGACATTGTTTTTTATTCAAAGATGGATGATCTTAATAACATTGTTAATCATGTGGAGAGTGTTGCGCCATCTCAACTTATTGTTCAAGATCCTTCACCTCCACTTAAACTTCCAATTCCGCCTAAAACTCACAAACAAATGAAGGATAAGCGACCTAGGGAACTTTTAATTACCTTTGATGATTATGAACCAATTAAGGCTCCCGATGGTCCCCTTTATATCTATGCTAGGATTGCTAATATACCTACTCATGGTTGTCTAGTTGATCCCAAATCTTTAATAAATGTTATTACTGAAGAAAATCTTTTCATGAAAGGCTTACAACGTCATTTTTATGACTCATCTGATGCATGGATCCAAACTTGTAATGGCTTTCTTTATCCGTTCTATTAACTTACCTGTTGAACTTTGTGGTAAAGTTATAGATACTACCTTCATCATTATTCCTACTTCTAATCAATTTCAAATCAAATTTTTTTTACCTTGGATAACTTCTATGCATTCTATTTCTTCTCCCATTCATAAATGTCTTAAGTTCATTCATAACGGAGAAGTCAAAACAATTAATCATAGTTTGTTTCAACCTTCTAGGCCTAGAGATTGTGGTACTCTAGATTTTCTTTGGCCTTCATTACCTAATTCATGTCCTTCTCACCCTGATCATCTCTTTCGCTCCTATCAAGCTTACAAATATTGCAAAATTACTAAGTTAAGTATGCCTCAAATTGATTCCAACTGTGTTCTTTTGCCTACTCCTGCAATACCTCCTTTATCCATGGTTGCTAATAAAATTGATCAAACTTCTACTCCTCCATTAAGAACTATTGAGAATCCTCCTATAGAACCTATGAAGGAACCTATTGTCATTCCTCCTAGTTCTAAACATGTGCCAAACAAAGTTAAACATAACAAATCTGCTAATGAACGTCATAAGAAGCGTAGAGCTAATGCTAGAGCCCATGCTTCTATGATTCAAAACTGATTACCTACCTTTGATCAACCTATGCCTGATGCATTGGATGTTAATATTCATGATGTTAAGATGAATGATTATGATGATCCTATTCACATCTTGGATCCCATTTCAATCAACCTTGATGAGGAGGACACTCTCAATGATCCTATTGATATTAGTGATGAATATGAGACCGTTGATCTTGATAATAATTTACCTCATATTCTTTCAACTCAATTAAAAATTACACCTAGTAATGAGCATTGTGGTTCTCTAGAGGATCCTTGTTTGGAACTGGCTATCATTCCTATTATATTGGATATAGTCGCTCTTGCGAGTTTCCCACCTACGCTAAATAACATAAACCAAGATGGGGAGGTTTGACAACATGCTTGATTGGCTTATCCTTTATGGTAGCCCCTTTTTGTGCTTACATGTTGTATTGTGCTTCCCCTTTAATGTGTTTTTTTTTTTAATGTTTGTTAGATTCTTTTATATGACCCTTGTTACTCTGTTGGTGCAAGGTGATAAAGGAATCAAAACTGTTGTTCAATTCTTCTATATGTATCTACATTCTTCTATAAGTTGTTTCATGTTATGTTATACTTGTGCTATTGTTTGTAACTATTTTCCTTGTATAATCTGCTTGGATCTGTGACATGGTAGCACTAATTCTTTTTGGTCTCCATGTTGTGGTCCGAAAATATTCCTCTTCGTAATTCTTAAGTTTCTTTCCTCCTTTGTAATTATAGTTCTACTTTCTTTGGGGAATGATGTCAATTCAGTTGCAATAATACTATATTTATATGTACATGTTATCTTATGATCATACTGACCCCACATTAGGTAGATCCCTCTTGTGTTCTTATGTACGTTTATGTTTTATTTCCCTTGATTTGTCTTCCTTTGGGGGCATCTCACAGTGGAAACGTAATCTGTAGAGTTGTTGATGTTTCCGTTAAAACCATTTCTCCTGTTAAAGTGTTAGCAATGACTTTAATTTTGGGGCATACACTCTACTCACTTTTTTCACACACGTACGTTCAAAATAGTTTTCAAGATTTAAAACTTTTCCCTTTATGGATTAAAAGAAACTAATCTTTAAAGCATGGTCATTTTTACTTTTTAGGATCTCTTGATCTCTCTAGTTTAAATTTATGATCCTGCTAGTTTTCAATTTACAAGGTTTTGATCCCTTTAAGAGTAGATCTCCCTAATGGGTTGACTAGTGAGTAGCCACATTCACTAGGCAGTTCAACTCCATCTTTCGAGTTACGCTTTTTGTGTGGTTCACAATGAGACATAAGTTCTCATTGGGCGAGATAATCACACCGTTTTCTCTGTCTCCTTAACTAAGTGATGTCTCTCTTATCATGATCTTAAGGTGGATAAAGACTTAAGTCTGTTGGGGGCTTGAGGTTTTTGTTATCCCTTTTTGGTTCCAATATGATTGTATTTTCTATATATTCTCCTTTACCAAGAGTTTGTATTGAGCTCATACTCTTGCTAAAGTGGGGGCTAAAGGTATAGTCATAAAATGGAAGCACTTCCATTTTAGAATTTTTTAGCCTTCCATGTAGGTGTTTTTGGATCATATCAAGAACCTTGAATGGATTCTTTAATTTGACTAGCTTTCCCCCTGTTCTGCCTCTTTTTCCACTTCTTTCCATCCAGTTTTTGGCATCCTGGACTGTAGATCTGAGGTTTTTCACCTCAGGGTCAGGTTTGAACTTCTGTGTCTATGTCAACCATGACCTTGACATAGGTCAAGGTCAACCTTGACCCTAACCTAGGTCAAGGTCAACCTTGACCTTGACCCAGGGGTCAAATCTCAGGGTCCCACAGTTTCTAGATGTCGGTCTTTGCAAAAAGTTAATTCCCGCATTCGAGTCGGCTATTTCAGGTTCCGAAGTGGTGATTCCTAAATTATATTTAATATAGGTCCTATTCTAGGGGTATGGGTCTAATTATAATCTAATTCTTCCTATGTTTTCCTCCTTAGAAGATTGTGCCCTAATTTCATATAAAAGGAAGCCTTTCTCTCTCTTTTTCTCTAACTATCAACTAAGTAAGAAAAGGTGATCAAGAAAAAATTTCAAGCATCCATTGTTCTGCATGTTTCCAAGCTTTCAAGGTGTTCAATTCTTCCTCTCAAGCATTCATGTCCTCCATTGAAGATCAAGGATTCAATTTTTCAAGCCTTTGAAGGGATTTGGTTCAAGCATTCAAGATTCATCATTCAAACCCTAAATCTAGCCATCATGATGGTGTGATCTTCCTTCAAGATCCTTTGTGCATCCTCAAAGACCCTTTCATCATCTCTTCAAGGTGGATACCAAGAATACAATGATGGAGGTTTATGGTATTCAATTCTACTACTTGCTAGAATACCAGAATACCAGAAATAGAAAGGTCCATTCTTTCATATCTCTTCAAGGTGGATACCAAGAATACCAGAAATAGAGTAAAAACCTCAAAAAACAACATTCTTTCATCTACAATATTTCAAGGTTAGTACTTTTCTATCATTCATTTCAATTCAAATCCTTAATCATTCTAAATCTATCACACATTTACTTTCATTTCAAAACACATTTTAAGAGGGAAACCTAGGATCTCCTTCTTTATGCTTATTTCCAATAGATTGATTCATTTATGCATTGATCCTTTTTGGGTTGATGAATTTGGATCCTTCCTTTATTCATTTGAGAATAAAGGGGAATGTCTTATTTATCCCTCCACTCTAAACATTAAATGTAAAGGTGATAAGTTATTTGAGTATCAAAACACTCTTATTATATAAACATCATTTTCTACTTTAAAGAAATAAGAAAGGTAGTGAGTATCACTTACATGCATGCTCAAATTTGAAAAGGTGGAAAAATCATATACATAGGTGCATGTTCATGGTGGATCCAATCCCAGCCATGGTGAAGTTAAAACATCCATTGATAAGTTTCATCTTAGTGATTAAAAATGGAGCACGGTATTAAAGTCAATATTGTTATATTGGATTGATTTAATGGCGATGATTATGGAGTGTAATATCAAGCTGACATGGTTATTATCAATTATTAAAAAGTTGGTGAGTCTCTAATCTATGTTTGTAAGGTCTGTATCGCAAACTGGTTGTAGTATTCTCTCTCTTTTCTTCATTCTTCATCATTTTTCTCTCCATATTCATCTACTCTGATATTTTCACTTTCAATAATTTTGTTAGAGGACTTGTTAAGAGATTTGTAAGCCTTTCTCTTGGTGGAATACCCTAGAAAGATAGCTTCATCACTTTTGGAGTCAACCTTTCTATTTGTATAATCATTTAAAATATAACATTGAATTCCAAAGATTCAAAAAGTAACTTACATTGGGTGTATAACCATACCAAAGCTCATAGGGTGTCTTTCTTCAATTGTACTATGTTCAATGTGTTGACAGCAGTACTGACACCTTCCCTCCAAAATGTTTGAGTGATATTTTAGATGACATGTAACTAATTGAATGTTTGAAGATGTTAAGTTGATCACCAAAATGCAGAAGGATAAAGAAAGAAATTAAATCAGTTAATGTATTTTATTTTCATTGATGTCAACTTGATATAATCTAATCGGTTATAATAAAAGTGTCAAAGACTTCAGAGAATCAAAGAGAAACAAATTATGCTTTTAGTAATGCATTAAATACAAGCATTCACAATATGAATTCAAATACTGACAATCAGTGGAACAACGACAGATAGAGATCACCGAAAGTCAAGTCATAGTGATGCCCAAGAAATAACACCAACTAGCATTATTGATAAGTAGAATCACAAGCATAACCGATGGCCAGAAACATAGTATGAACCGATGGAGAAGCCCAAGAAGAACTAGAGTGTTGACCAAAGCTATCAAAGAGTAAAACACCAAAATTAACTTGAGTTCATAAATGAAAAAATATCTAGCTGGTGGAGCTTAATATAGAGTTAACTCGTAGTTATCTTTGTTTTCATCGATAAGATAAAGCTAGAGATAAGTAAGGGATTCAAAGCTTGTTTTTCCATTTGGCAAGAAGATCTCAATGAGATAAAATAAGAGTTATTTATTTAAATCTAATTGGAAATAATTGTGGATCATGCCAAGATCAAGAAGATCAAGAACCTAACAATGGTGATATCATGTCTATTAAGAGAAAACACAATTCATTATGAATTGGTGTGGTGGGTGAATGAATAAAAAGAGGATGCTGAAGAGAAACTTCATAAAGTCCTAATCAACAAGCTGAGGAAAGATATAAATTTTTCTGCAGATACCAAGAAACAAAGCATAGCATCACTGAGAAGAATGAAAGTGGAGAAAAGGTATAAACTGAGATATATTGATCATAATAGTTTTATGAGATTATAATAGATCTGAAAATCTGCAAGTATAAGTTGTATATGTGAATAGATCATACTATTTTAGTTTAACCATTGATTCATAAAGTCTCTTAACCGAGTGGGATTTAAAGATCCTTTGTATATTGAGATACATCCCCAAGAGTATCAAAAATTGTGTTCATGAAGATAGCATGAGATGCCAGATACCAATTGATAGGCCAAGTGACTATTTGATCAAGGAAGGTAGCATAGAGATGCCCGATATCAAGTGACAGACTAAACTTGTAAATCCTCTACGAAGGTCACACCTAACAATGTGTTTTTAACCTTTCACAGGGTTGGCTCTTCACCAAGCTCACTTCAGAAGAGTGAAAATTTTGGGTTACCAATCCTAAGTGGTTTTTCCCTTAACATGATTTCCACGTTAAAAATCCATGTGTCAATGTGTTTATGAGTCATTAATTTAGTGTTTTTCATTACACATAACCTTATTGTATTGATCAGTATAATCTAGATAATTTATTGTCTTTTGGTAAATTAACAGATTTTTATTCGGTAAACATATAGTAGAAGGTTTTACAAAGCATTCTGAGCAGTAGTAATTTGATAAAAGTATTGGTGTGATTGTTCCAAGGCTTCCTTGCACAATTTGCTAAGAAGAACTTCTTTGTCTTCTTCAATGATCCTAATCTCCTCTAGGTCCTTATTAGGCTTAGATGATTAACTAAGTCCTAATCCAACTCTCCTCCAAGAGTCTCACTCTTTGGGCTTCACCTTTGAAAGACTAACACCCTTTGGGTACTTCACTTCTTCTCCTACACTTAGAAGGATCTAAGTGTCAACTCCACTCTAGTATTCAAAAATCATTGTAGGGGTAGTAAGCATGTTGGAAACCATAAATTTTTTCCCATTTGAATCCATTTTGAGGGATCTCATAGCCCTTTTCAGTCAAACTCAAATTTTAGTCCCTAAGAAGCCTAATTAGGCCTAATTCCTTGTAGCCTTTCCTAGAGACCTTTTCCCAATTCTTTCAAAACTTTCCCAAAGAACTTGAAAAAATAATCCCACATTCAGATACCCTTTTTCATTTCACAAAGGATTTTGAAATTTTTATTCTCCTAAGCACTTCGCACATAGGGTTCCTATTATCTAGGACCAATAGGGCTAATAGGCCTAATTAGTAGGACTTGACTATTTTCTTGTTCAAAAATTGACCAAATGGATTAGTGAGTTCCTAAATCTCTCAAAAGTGTAAGATTAGGTCATATCCCACCTATTTCTACTCTTACCTCATACTTTACTCTCCTTCCCCACATCAAATGCTCACTTTTTCATCTCTAAACCTCTAACCAGGCACTATCAGCTCGCCTAGGGCTTGGCACTAAAAATAGAAACTTGACTCCACAAGATTCCTACCTCTACATATGTATAGACCAATGAATCCCCTAACATTTCCACCTATCCTTAGGAATATCCCATGGTTAGATCTCATGGGGGAGCCATGAAATGACAAACTGGTCAGGACAGGACCAGTGAGCTTCCTAAACTAAAAACAATTTATCTAAGGCCTTAGAATAACTAAAAACAACTAGCTTACTAAATGGAAAAGTCTTAGAACTATCCTATGAACACAAAAAAATCACTAGTTCAAAGCTTTTACTCTATATGATAGCACTCTCACAATGAAATGCTTGGGTTCTTCACAAAATCAGAGTTGCAGAGCTATATTCAAAAAGAAATATTTCTTACAATCATCACTACTGATGAGATTCGAACCTCTACCTAAATTAGATGCCATCTTCCATGTTTTTAGGGACTGTTGGTCGATATCCCACTCCTATTTTCTAGGGGGATCTAAAGTAACCAAGTTGCATGCAACATTTGCAATAATTGCAAATGTTGTCATGACAACATTTAAACAACTTTTGGCATCTTTTCCATTATGCCAACTTCCCAAGTTTTAGGGCCTCTATCCTCTATATTTTGAGGAACCAACTTCATTAATGGAATCCAAGCATCTCTATGAAAACATTTATGTGTTTAGGACACATTCAAAGCTCAAATGCATCACTAAGCTTCTAAGCCTAAGAAAATTAAAAAGCTACTAACAATGGCTATTTTGGTGACCTTAGTCTTAATGACTAACTCACCTACTCCACAATCCAAAGACCTTCTAAGGTCCAAAGTAAAAAAACTATATTAACTTGTCCAATGTCAAGTACAAGCCAAAACATCACAACTATGGAGGTTGGTCTAGGTGTGCTCTTGCACCAAGTATTTGGAGGCATTCATCTTATAGGACTAAAGATAACTAGAGGCTTAATATTGTTGTACTAAGTTTTTGGGTTGATTATTGGAATATTTTTAAGGCCACTTATTCACCCCCCCCCCCCCNCTTATTCCCCCCCCCCCCCCCACTCTTAGTTATTAGTAACAATTGGTATCAGAGCTTGTGTTCTTAGAAAGTGAGTTTAATAGCTCAAGAAAAAGATCACAAGATGAACAAATGAGATGTGCCCAAGTTGAATAAAGACAGATTTCATCATGGCAAAGAAGTATAAGACTCCACCTATTAGGTATTGGAAAAGATATTTTTCAATACATAGATACTAAATATGTGTTGCCTATAGGACCTCACACTCTTAATCAATTAAGATTAAAGCATGAGCATAACTGTCTGATGACAGAACTTGCATCATCACTCTCCGATGCTGAGTTTGAAGATGTCAAAACATGCACCTATGCAAAGAAAATGTGGGATAAGTTGAAACTTAAGAGGGAGGCTTGATGACCTAAGGGTGAAAGAAGGAGAAAACATTACTTAGTATAGCTGCAGAATCAAAGAGGTAGTAAATTCCATCTAAGGAGTTGGAGGTGTACTTGAAGATGAGACAGTGGTAAGAAAAATCTTAAGAACCTTATTGCCTGTTTATGCTATTAGAGTTTTTTCTATTCAATAAATGAGAGCAGTTACAAACAATACAGTTACTCTAGATATTCTGATTGGTATACTAATTTCATTTGAGATGAACAACTTTGATAATAGTGTCTTACCATCTATAGAATCTGCATTCAAATCTTCTCTAAAGATACGTAACCCAAGTCACAGACATGCTGTTAGAAATGATAGTGACAGTGATAATGAGGATCAAGGACTTGATGAGATTGAAGCACCGATGGCCATAATATTATAGAGAGGAAAAGGTAGATACAAAGGTAAATTACCACTTGTATGTTTCAATTCTAAAGAGGTTGGACACTTTTCTGCAAGATGTCCAAACCGAAGAAAAGATGACAAAGGAAATGACTGATCATATGAGAAGAAGTTTGATAAAAGTGATAATAGAGATTACTGGAGAAACCAACAATCTGACAAGAGAGATACCCAAGACTACAAGGAAAAAGGGAAGAAAGATTGTTACTTAGCTGAGAACATAGCTAATGACATAGACACCGAATCAGAAGAAGACATTGAGATGATATTTGTAGCCATGGAGGGTGATTTAGATGAAGATGAAGAAAGGTATGTAGAAACTGCACTCATATCTAAAGTTATTAAAAATGATATCTAGATCATAGATAGTGGCTAGACTCACCATATGACTGGTGATAAACAAAATTTTGAAACTTCTAAATACTATAATGGTGGTTCAGTGAGAATGGGAAATGATACACCTTGTCCAGTTGAAGGTATAGGAACCATAATGTTGAATAACATGATAAAATGTGAAAATTCCTATTGGTTAAAAGGACTTAATTATAATCTGTTAAGTGTTTCAAAGTTGAAAAATTTAGGTCACAGAGTAGCATTTGAAAATAAGAAGCCAAAGATCTATAATGACTCAGTAGGATTGATTGGTACCAGTGAGGAGACAAAAGGTAACCTTTTCTATCTTGATGACACTAACACCACTTGTTTAATGGCTAGAAATGAAGACCTATGGCTGTGGCACAAAATGTTGTGTCATGTGAACTTTGACAACATGATAAAGATTAGCAACAAAAGGAATGTCAGAGGCTTACCGAGCATGACCAAGCCCGAGCATATCATGTGTAAGAATTGTCAAAAAGGTAAGATGAAAAAGTCTAGTTTCAAGAGTAAAACCCATACATCTACTACAATTCTAGAATTAGTCCATACAAATCTATGTGGACCCATGAGGATAAAGAGCTACTATGGAGATAGGTATTTTATTCTCTTTATTGATGACTTTTCTAGAATGATGAAAGTCATGTTTTTAAAAGATAAATCAGAAGTATTTAAGATATTTAAATGGTATAAAGCAATGGTAGAAAACAAAGTGAAAAGAAATTGAAATGCTTAAGGTCAGATAGATGAGGAGAATTTACTTTAGAAGAATTCACTGACTATTGCAATGAGCATTGCAATTAAAAGAAATGTCTCTACACTGAGGACACCACGGAAAAATGGAATTGCTCAAAGGAGAAACAGATCAATTATTGACTGAGCAAGAACATTGATTATTGAGAAAAGAATCACTCAAAATTTCTAGAGGGAAGCTGTCAATACTATTGTCTACACATTAAACAGAGTACAATTGAAGAAGGACACAAAGAAGACACCATATGAGCTTTGGTATGGTCATACACCCAATGTAAGTTACTTCAGAATCTTTGGTAGTCAATGTTATATATTGAAGGATGATAGAAATTGAAAAATTAAATACAAAAGTGATGAAGGTATCTTCCTAGGGTATTCAACAAAAAAAAAGGCTTATAAATTCCTTAACAAGTCATCTAACAAAATCATTGAAAGTGTGAATGTGAAAATAGATGAATTTACAAAAAAGAATGATAAGGAAAGAAAAAAAGGAACTAGAGGAGTACAACAAGTTTGTTTATACAAAACCTGACACTCTACCTGAGAAATAGTGTGTCTCTCCTGAGCATCAAGCTACAATTACCGACAATCGAGATAATCCTCAAGATGATGTTCTGAACAATGGAGATGAGAATGAAGGTGAAGAAGATGATCAAAATAATGAACATAAGGCTGAACCAAAACTTTCCAAGTATGTCAGAAGACATCATCCATTGAATCAAATCATAGGAGACAAAATGGATGGAACAAGAACAAGAAGTAAGTCACTTAACACCAGATGTTTACTTTGTAATTTTGAGCCTAAATCTGTTAACAATGCACTTGAGAATGAAGAAAGGGTCAGTGTTATGAATGAGAAAATAGAACATATTGAGAAGAACAATACATGGACTCAAGTACTGAGACTAGATGACAAAAATATCATTGGTACCAAATGGATATTCAGAAACAAGATAAATAAGAATGGAGAGGTCACTAGAAACAAAGCAAGATTAGTATGGAAGGGATATGTACAAGAAGAAGGTATTGATTATGGAGAAACCTTTGCACCCATTGCAATACTAGAAGGAGTCAGAATCTTACTTTCTTATGCTGCATTTAAAGGATTCAAGGTATACCAAATGGATGTCAAATATGCATTCCTAAATGGAATACTAGAAGAAGAGGTATACATTGAACAACCAGAAGGGTTTGTTGATCCAGCCAAGAGAAAAATGGTATGTAGACTACATAAAGCCTTGTATAGATTGAAACAAGAACCAAGAGATTGGTATGAAAGACTTCACTCATATCTCATTAGCATAAAAATATTTAGAACAAGTGAAAATAGCAATCTATAGTTAAAAGAAGATACCGATGGTAATATTCTGATTGCTGAAATTTCTGTTGATGATATTATTTTTGGAGGAAATGAATTGTTATGCAAATCCTTTGCTAATAAAATGAGCAAGGAATTTGAAATGTCTATATTTGGAGAGATCAAATTCTTTCTTGGTCTATAGATTCTTCAACAAGATGTAGGCATATACATCACTTAGTCTAAATACATCAAGGAAGTGCTAAATATATTAAAGATGGAAGATTCCAAACCATTTGGAACACTTATGGCTACCAGATGTAAGCTGACAAAAGAAGACAAATCCAATGAGGTAAATCAGACCTTATATAAATCAATGATTGGAAAACTGATGTATGTTATTCACACCAGTCCAGATATAGGACATGCAGTTGGAATAGTTGCAAGATTCTCTACTAATCCCAAAGAATCACATATGACTGTTGTCAAGAGAATTATGAGATATCTGAAGAACATCAAGGACTATGGATTATGGTAAAAAGAGAAGGAAAATTTGAGCTACAAGTCTATACATATGTTGATTGGGCTGTAAATGTTGATGACCAAAAGAATACAACTAGAGGAGCATTCTTCATGGGTGACAGACTTGTCACATGGATTAGCAAGAAGCAAGGATGCATCTCTCAGTCAACTGCAGAAGAAAAGTATGTGGCTAATGCTGAAAATTGCTCTAATATTGCATGGATCAAACATTTGCTGGAAGATATGAATATGAAGATCCTTGAACCAGTAATTATCTATTGTGATAATACCAATGCAATTAACATTTCTAAGAATCCATTCATGCATGCTAAGACTAAGCATGTTGCTATCAAGTATCACTATCTAATAGAATAGGTACAAGCTAAGGAAGTGACACTAGAATATGTCCAATCAAAGGAACAATTAGCTGATATATTCACCAAGCCATTACTGAAGGATACATTTGAGTACCTAAGATAGAGACTAGGGGTCCAACCCTTGTCTATCGGTCAGTAATTTGACTAGGAGGTTGCATCAGCCTATACCAAATCTGATAATTAGTCATGTTGATGCAAAAATACTAAGATGTACAGCAACGGATACATCTATACATTGCAGGGTACATATCTACACCGAAAACCAGAGACATTGTATTGCTGATGGATACAAAAATTCAAGGAATATATTATGCAAAGGGATGGAACATGATATAGATGATAAAACACAGATAAGTATTTTTTTTGGGCATTGTTGTCAAAGGGAGAGAATTATCTCATTATCATCAGGGAGAGATTTGCATTATCATACAAAGGGAGAGATGATTCCATATCACATAACAGAAAGATATGATAAAGAGAGACATTATATCATTATCCATGAAAAGAAGTTCCTAAGAATTAGAAGGAAGAGTTAAACAATATTCTAAGCGGGAGAAATTGATTACAAATGAAATATCCATCTAAGGGAGAGAAGTAACTAATGGAGAGAGTTCATACAAAGAGAAAGATTGTTGTCAAAAGAAACAGAGATTTTCAAGAAGAGGAACAGTTAAGGCAGAGCACATATCAAAATAGAGACATCAGATGATACATCTATCGAGACAAGGGATTGAATATTGAAGACAACCACTCTGCATGAAAAAAATCTAAGCTATTTTTTGAGCTTACCGAGAGCCAAAAATTTGAAATAGTTACAATAGGAAAACTTGATGAAATTGTATATTTCATATTGTATTAGTGATAGTATAGTATGATAATGTAGTATGTTGCCATTAATGCCAAAGGGAGAGATTGATGACATGTAACTGATTGAATGTTTGAATATGTTAAGTTGATCATGAAAATGTAGAAGGATAATGCAAGACATTAAATTAGTTAATGGATTGTATTTTCATTAATGTCAACTTGATATAATCTAATTGGTTATAATCAAATTGTCAAAGACTTCAGACAATCAAAGAGAAAAATATTATGCTTCTAGTAATGCATTAAAGAGAAGAACTCACAATATGAATTCAAACACCAAGGGTTAGTGTAACATCGAAAAATAGAGATCACCGAAAGTTAAGTGATAGTGATGTTGGAGCAAGAACACTGACAAGCATTACCGACGAGCAGAATCACAAGCATAACCGATGGCCAGAAACATAGTTTAAACTAATGGAGAAGCCCAAGGAGAACTGGAGTGCTGACCAAAGCTATCAAAGACTTACACCAAACTTAAAATGACTTCATAAATGGAAAAATATCTAGCTGACAGAGATAAATATAGAGTTAACTGGTAGTTATCTTTATTTTCATCGACAAGATAAAGCCAGAGATAAGCAAGGGATTTAAAGCTTGTTTTGTCTAGTTGGAAAGAAGATCTCAGTGAGATAAAATATGATTTTTTTTCTGTAAATCTCTTTGGCGAGAATTTTGGATCACGCCAAGATCAAGAAGATCAAGAACCTAACAACGGTGATATCATGTCTATAAAGAGACAACATAATTCATTACAAATTGGTGTGGTGGGTGAATGAATAAAAAGATGATGCTGAAGAGAAACTTATGAAGAGAAACTTCATACAGTCCTGACCAACAAGCTGAGGAAAAAGATAAAGTTTTCTATGGACATCAAGAAATAGAGCACAACATCACTGAGAGGAATCAAAGTGGAGAAAAGGTATAAACCAAGATATATTGATCAGAATAGTTTTATGAGATTACAATAGATCTAAAAATCTACATGTATAAGTTGTATATGTGAATAGATCATACTATTTCCATTTAACCATTGATTCAGAAAGTCTCTTAACCGAGCTGGATTTAAATATACTTTCTATATTGAGATACATCCCTAGGAGTATCAAAAAGTTTGTTCATGAAGATAGCATGAGATGCCAGATACCTATTGATAGGCCAAATGAGTGTTTGATCAAGGAAGGTAGCATAGAGATACCTGATATCAAGTGATGGACTAAAATTTTAAATCCTCTAACAAGGTGACACCTAACAGTGTGTTTTTAACCTTTAACAGGGTTGGCTCTTCACTTAGCTCACTTCAGAAGAGTGAAAATATTGAGTTACCTGTCCCAAGTGGTTTTTCCCTTCACAGGGTTTCCACATTGAAAATCCATGTGTCAATGTGTTTATGAGTCATTACTTTAATGTTTTGAAATACACATAACTTAATTGGATTGATCAGTATACTCTAAATAGTTTAATCTCTTTTGGTAAATTAACAGATTGCTATTCGGTAAACATACATTAGAAGGTTTTACAAAGCATTCTGAGTAGTAGTGATTTGATAAAAGTATTTGGAGACATTCATCTTATAGGACTGAAGATAACTGGAGGCTTAATATTGTGGTACTAAGTTTTTGGGTTGATTATTGGAATATTGTGTAGGCTAGTGATTCACCCCCCCCCCCTCTCAGTTATTACTAACATTTTTTCTCAATCATTAGAGTTCTTGCACAATCAACAATTGATATGTTTCTCCTTTCAGCAATTCCATTTTTCTGTGGTGTTCTTGGTGTAGAAACCTATCTTTTAATTTGATTCTCATTGCAAAAATTAGTGAATTCATAAGAAATAAAAATTCTCCTCCTCTATCTAATCTTTATCATTTCAATTCCTTACCACATTGTTTTTCTACCATAGCTTTATACCATTGAAACATTTTGAATACTTCTGATTTTTCTTTTAAGAACATAACTATCATCATTCTTGAATAATCATCAATAAATAGAATGAAATATCTATCACTCTAGTAAATCTATGTTCTCATGGGTCCACATAGATCAATATGGACTAATTCTAGAATAGCATTAGATGTATGGGCTTTTCTCTTAAAACTAGACTTTGTCATTTTACCTTTTTGACAATTCTTACACATGATATGCTCGGGCTTTGACATGCTCGATAAGCCTCTTACTTTCCTTTTATTTCTTATTTTAATAATGTTTTCAAAATTCACATGAAAAAATCTCTTATTCCACAATCATATGTCTTTGTTTCTAGCCATTAAACAAGTAGTGTTTATATCATAAAGATTGAATAGGTTACCTTTTATCTATTCACTAGTTCTGATCAACCTTCCTGATTCATTATAGATCTATTCCTTATTATTCTCAAATGATACTCGGTGACCTATGTTATTCAGCTGTAAAAAACTCAATAGATTATAATTAAGTCCTTTTACCTAGTATGTATTTTCACATTTGATCAGGTTGTTCAACATTATAGTTCCTTTAACTTCAACTAGACAAGGTGTGTCATTACCCATTCTTACTGATCCACCATTATAGTACTCAAAAGTTTCAAACTTTTTTTTATCATTGGTCATGTGTTGAGTGCAGCTACTATCTATAATCCAGACATCATTCTTACTAACCTTAGATATGAGTGTTGTTTCTACAGACCTTTCTTCTTCGTCTGAATCATCCTTCATGGCCACAAATACCATCTCAATGTCTTCATCAGATTTAGTCTCAGTATATTCATCTCTATTCTTAGCTAGGTAACAAGCTTTCTTCCCTTTGTCCTTGTAGTCTCGGGTATCTCTTCTGTCAGATTGTCAGTTGCTTCTTGTAATCTTTGTTATCACTTCTATCAAACTTATTTTCATATGATCTATCATTACTTCTGTCATCTTTTCTTCTATTAGGACATCTAGCAGAAAAATGTCCAATCTCTTTACAATTTAAACATACAAGTGGTAATTTACCTTTGTATCTATCTTTGGCTCTCTACAATCTTCTAGCCATTAGTGCTTCAATCTCATCAAGATCTTAATCATCACTATCACTTTCACTATCATTTCTCATAGTTTTTTGATGACTTGACTTAATTATTTTCAAAGAAGATTTGATTGGAGACTCAATATATTGTAAGACAATGTTATCAAATTTATTCATCTCAAATGAAATCACTCTACCAACCAGACTATCTAGGGTGACATTATTTTTTTCTACTACTCTCATTTCTTGTATATCAGATACTCTAATAGCATATACATGTAGTAAGGTTCTTAGGATTTTACTTACCACTGTCTCTTCTTCAAGTATGTCTCCAATTCCTCAAATAGCATTGACTACCTCTTTTATTGTGCATCTATACTGAGTGATATTTTCTCCTTCTCTCATTCTTAGGTCACTAAATTTTCCTCTTAGGCTTTCTGCCTTTGCTCTTAGTACATTAGCATCTCCTCCATATACCAACTTCAATTTGTCTCACATTTTCTTTGCAGATGTGCAAGTTTTGACATCTTCAAATTCAAAATTGGAGAGTGAGGAAGCAAGTTCTATCATCATGGAATTATGCTCATTCTTTTATCTTAATTTCTCAAGTGTGTGAGGTCCTTTAGGAAACACATATTCAGTATCCAAGTATTGAGTAAAATCATTTCCAATACCTAATAGGTGGAGTCTTATTATTCTTTTCCATGATGCAATGGTGTCTTTGTTCAACTTGGGCACACCTCGTTCACTCATCTTGTGATCTTTTTCTTAGGTCTTAAAACCTTCCTTCTAAGTACACAAGCTCTGACACTAATTGTTAGAATAATTAAGAGGGAGGGGGGTCAATCAGTGGCCTAAAAATTATTACAATAAATTAACCCAAAAAACTTATTACCACAATTATAAGCCTCTAGTTATCTCCAGTCCTACAAGATGAATGCCTTGAAATAATATGAACAAATAAATATTGCTTAGAGTTCAATTTTAAACCTTATTCTTATTGTCTATCGATTAGAAGTCTTTAATTTACTAAAATGCAGTAAATAACTTAGGGTATTCCTGTCAATCTAGATTAGTTATGTGTAATGTAAAACACTAAAGTAATGACTCATAAACACATTGACACATGGATTTTTAACATGGAAACCCTGTTAAGGGAAAAACTACTTGGGACCGGTAACCCAAAATTTTCACTCTTCTGAAGTGAGCTCAATGAAGATCCAACCCTATTAAAGGTTAAAAACAAACTAATAGGTGTGACCTTGTTAGAGGATTTAAATATAATAGTTTGTCACTTGATATCGGGCATCCCTATGCCAACTTTTATGACCAAACCCAGTGTAGTTTGTCACATGGTATATGGCATGTCATGCTATCTTCATGACCAAACCTTTTGATACTCCTTGGGATGTATCTCAATATAGAAATAATTGTTAAGTCCTAATCGGTTAAGAGACTTTCTATTCCAATGGTTAAATTGAAACAGTAAATGATTTGTTCACATATACAACTATACTTTGTAGATTTTCAAATTTAATGTAAGCTCATAAAACCTTTCTGATCAATGTATCTTTTAAATACATTTTCTCCACTTCTTTATACTCGGTGATTTTGTGGTTCTCTGGTGCTCAGTGTCCACAGAATTAGCTCTATTGTTTATCTTGATTGATCAAGTTTGATTGAAGTTTTCTTTCTTCGTCAGTTTCTCTTCAGCATCTTCTTTCTCTATTTACCCCTCATTCATAATTAATTATCTTGTCTTTTTATAAACATGATTTCACTGTTTCTCAGTTCTTCAATTTCTTGTTCTTGGCATGATCCACAAATATAGCCAATCTTTCTTTAAAGCTTTAGTTTAGTTTTATCCCATAGATTTCTCTTTGACAACTGGAATAAAACAGCTTTAAATATTTCTCTTATCTCTGACTTTAACTTGTCAATGAAAAAAATATTAACAACTAGTTAACTCCTTCTTTAGCTCTTGCCAGCTAAGTCTTTTATCATTTCTAAACTTCAGTTCTTTTTGGTGTTTTAAATCTTTGTTAGCTTCGGTCAACACTTTCATTCTCCTTGGGAATCTCCGTCAGGGTTGTCTGTCTATCAGGCATCACTGTGAAGTTATTCTCATTGGTAATGCTTGTGATTCTGCTCATCGGTAATGCTTGTGATTCTTCTCGTTGGTAATGATTGCTTGGGTTTCATGCTTGGGTATCACTATGACTTTCTTCTCAGGTTTCTCTATCTGTTGGGCTACACTGCTTGTCAGTGTTTGTAGTCACTTAGTGAATAATGATCTTTTATGCATTACTAAAATCATAACCTTAATCTTTCTGGTTCTCTAAATTCTTTGACACTTTAAATATAACCAATCAGATTATATCAAGTTGACATCAATGACAATACAATACATTAACTGATTTAATGTCTTGCATTAACTTGCTATAGCTTGGTGATCATCAAATTAACATATTCAAACATTCAATCAGTTATGGTTCATTAAATTTATAGTTACACTCATCCCTCCAAAAATTGTAAGGCTCAGAGTCCATCAAAGAACTGACCTAGAGACAATTGTCATTCCAGAAGTTAATGGTTTGACCATTGCCAATTTTCCATTTAGCTTTTGACTTAGCTAACTCTTTAGCATTGAGGAAGCCATTCCAAATGAACGAATCTTTTGGAATATGATCACAATGATCTAAATAACTCAAAGAATCATTAGAAAGATACTTATCTTTAATAAAGTCTCTCGATTCCCCATTGCCATGGAAGATGTGCCATATCTATTTTGCTTAGTCTATCAATTAGCTATTGTTAGCATAGCTTATTCAAATAGATTTTACAACCTTAATATTTTACAAATAAGGAAAAGAGTCCTAATGTCTTTCTCATCCTTGAGTATAGAAATGTCATGGAAGATTAAGATTGTTCTATGTTGCATTAATTAATATAGGGATCTAGTTTCCTCCATTTTATCCCTTTGAATAAGTTCTAAGACAAAAAAGTAACACAATAAAAATATCCTAAATAACTGGTAACAACTCAACTGATGGGAGGAGAGGGAGGAGTGGATAGAGCAGGAGGAATTTCAAATTTGGAAATGGGCCAGAAACTGGATTTGCAGGCATCGGATATTGCTATGGGAGCTTGTGATGATGGACCTTTGGCAAACCAAGAAAAGGAAGAAAAAACAAACAAGAATGGGGTCCCACACGACAAATAAAAGGATCCAGGTAAAGAGGAGGGGGGACAAACGGGAATTCCTTTGTCTAGTCAGAGGCTTAGCTTTGTGACAAGGAAGATTCTTCCTGGCACCCTCCTTGGTCAAATTTAATCAGGATCAAACCCACAGGCAAGTCTCTTTTCCCAGTTATAAAATACATTTTCCGATAAGGAAAAGGGAAAGTATGTCATTTATTTACCAGATGAACTGATCGACCATAATATTTCAACCATGTCTCTTACTTTGGTGGGAAAAATTGTTGGGTCTAGGCCAAATATGGGTCTAGGCCAAATATTGACATAGTGAGATATTTTCCGAAGAAAAAATGGAACCTAAAGGGCTAGATTGAAATAAAAGTCATGGAAAAGGGTTTTTTATCCTTTGAGTTTTCTTGTAGGGAATACTATGACAAGATTCTTTGTTTTGGGGTGTGGGCTATTGTGAAATCCTCTCTGGCATTGTAGAAGTGGTCTCCCAATCTGGCTCTAAATGATTGGTTTTATAGCCAAGCCCCAGTTTGGGTTAGGCTTCCTGAGCTCCCTCTGGAGTTTTGGTTTGAATATTTCTTTGCTGGAATAGCCACATCCTTTGGAGAGCTTCTTTTGATTGACCCAGTAATGGTGGACATGAGGCACCTCACCTACGCAAGAGTCTGTATAGGGGTGGAAGAGGGGAAAGATATGCTAGAGGTCATAGATATTCACTCTAAATTAGGCAAAAGGTTATAGAAACTGGAAGATGAAAGTGTGCCTTTTTATTTCTTTCATTGCAAGAAAGCATGGCATATGGACAGAACTAGCTAAGGAAAAATCTAGGAAGGCTCAAAAGTGAGGAGGAAGAAAAAAGGACTAGGCTCCTAATGCCCCTACTTTGGAGAAACCCCAAGCGGGTGCCTCAGGTACCCAACTCTAGAAGAAAAAGAACCCAACCAATGCTCTCCCTACTTTGAGTAAACAAGGGGAAACATAAGCAACCATCACAGAGAAAATGGAGGAACCTAAACAAAGATATTCTCTTGTCTGAAGTGTATGGAGTTGTTGCCTTATGAGGAGGTTGAACCTATTTCAGAAGGTACCATAATGTTTTAACCCTTACAAGTGGATAAAACCATGGAAGATATAGGCTATGGAGAAGGGACCCCATGTGCGTTGAACTTCTCTTCTTTGGCCCCAAGATCCCCTAAACCTTCCTGGGAGATTGGGGTTTTTTTTCTTACACAAAAAAATCCTAAGGGTGGGCACACTATCCCTTTTTTTGATCTGGACCATCAGGAGCAGGTAATAAATATGGAAGCACTGATAAAATTGGTCACTCTAGGGTAATTCACAAGAATGGAAGAAATTTTTTCCAAACATAAAGAAGGGACGGTGGGTGAATGGACTACAGTCAAAAAAAAAAAAGAGCAGCAGGGACCCTTCCCTAGTTTCCCAAACAACAACTAGGAGCAAGAACAAAGAAGATCTGGATGTTAAAATGAAAACTCCAGGGAGGAAAAAATCGAGCCAGATCCAAAAAGAAGAAGCCTTCAAGAACATAGAGGATGGAACTCAAAAGACCATCTAGGTAGCATGCACTTCTAGTTATAAATGAAGATAATATCTTGGAATATTTGTGGTCTTAATGGGCCACATAAGGAGGATGTAATTAGAAATATGAAAAGGGATCATAGACCTGATACCATGGTAATCCAGGAAACTAAGATGGAAAAGTAAAAAATTGAAGGCATTAAGTTTTTCAATACTATGGATAGGGTTTCTACGAGTTCAGAAGGTGACTCTGGAGGTTTGATGACTTTGTGGAACTCTTCTCTCATCACGACAGAAATCATTCATGAAGAAGGTAATATGTTTCTTTTGAATTTCACTAACAGAAAGGATGATGAAAGCTGGTATATCATGAACATCTATGCTCCTATACTGGGACAAAATTAGAGGCATAATTTCCATGTTAGATCTTTCAAAAGGTATTATAATGGGGGATTTTAACACCCCTCTCAAAGAAGGGGAGAAACAGGGAGGGATTATTCCTGATCTAGAAAGCAGGCAAAATATCATGGACCTTATCAATAATCATGCCCTCTTAGATGTGGATCTTCAAGGGAAAAACTTCACTTGGAGCAACAGGAGAACTGGGAAAGAGTGCATCCAAGTCAAGCTAGATAGGGCTTTGATTATGGTTGACTGGCTGAACTCTCATAATAGAAAATTATATGTACTGGTGAGGACTGGGTCAGATCATTCTCCTCTATCTCTTACTCTAGACCTAATTGTTAAGCAAAGAAACTTCCCTTTCAGATTTGAAAATATGTGGACCACCCATCCTAACATTAATAAAAAGATATTGGAATGGTGGAATATTGATGTTAGAGGCTTTGCTATGTTCAAAATAGCTTAAAAAATTATAAATGTCAAGATTAATGTAAAGTTTTGGATTAAGAGTGAATTTGGGGGAATTTTTTCCTCCAAAGTGAAGGCCATTTTTGACTTGTGTCTTATCCAAGAGGAAATCCTGAGAGATGGGTATGACAAGAACAATTTGAATCATGAAAGAATTCTCCTCTCGGAGTATCACAATGTGATCAGGAAGGAGGAGATGTACAGGAAGAAAAGATGCAGATCCATATGGTTGAGGGAGGGGAACCAAAATACTCATTTCATCCATTTATCCACCATGAAATACAGGGCTACCAATAGGATTAGTAGCATCAAAAGGTGGAACCAAATTGTGTAGGATGATAAAGGTATCTCTTCTGCTACTGTTGATTGTTTATCCACCCTCCTTTCTAAAGACCTTCATCTTTCCGATTTGTATCATGAGGACCTCTTGAGAAAAATTCCCTCTGTCATCTTGGATCTTCAAACCAAAGCCTTGAGTGTCATTCCTAATCTTTAAGAAGTTAAAAAATCCCTAGATTCTCTCCCTGGAGATAAGGCCCCGGGTCTGGATGGTTTCCCTATGTTCTTCTTCCACAGGTACTGGAAAATTGTCAAATATGATGTGGTCAAGGTTGTGCAGGAATTCTTTGGGTCCAAAGATCTTCTTAAGGAACTCAATGCTACCTTCCCGGTTCTTATTCCAAAGGTCTTGGGGCGGACTCTATGGATCTTTTCAGACCCATTAGCTTTTGTAATTCATTCTATAAGATCATATCCAAAGTCATTACTATCAGAATTCTTAATGTGCTCCACTCTATCATTGATCATCAACAGTCAGGATTTGTTTTTGGAAGATAGATTTTGATTCAATTATGGCAGTACATGAAGTGATCCATTCTTTACAGGAGGGTAAGAGGGAATGTTTCCTTCTCAATTTGGACTTACCTAAGGCTTATGACTAGGTGGACTGGTCGTTCCCGATGAGATCACTGGGAGCTTTTGGTTTTAATAGTAAAACTTGAGAGATCATCCATCAGCTCATTTCTTTTCCCTCTTTAGTGGTCCCGGTTAATGCGTCTCCTTTTGGCTTCTTCAAAGCCTCTCAAGGCCTAAGACAAGGAGATCCCTTGTCTCTTATCCTCTTCATCATTTTGGCTGAGTGTCTGGAGAGATCAATTGTTGATCATAGGAGTTTAGGGGAGCTGAAAGGCATCAAGCCGTCCTCAGGAAATACCATTTTCTCTCTTCAATAATTCATTGATGATACTATTTTAGGAGGGGAGGCTTTGGTTAGTGAGGCTAGATTTTTAAAACAACACCTTCTGGAATCCTATACTAGGGCTATAGGGCAATCTATCAACTGGGTTAAAAGATCTCTCTTCTTTTGTAACACCCCCGAGGCCAAAAAAAGGAGAATGGAAGATATCTTGGGATTTTGTATTGGTACCCTCCCCTCTACCTACTTGGGCCTCCCTCTTGGAGCTAAGCCCCCTAAAGAATTTTGGAATAGAATCATTGATACATTCAACTAAAAATTGGTTGGTTGGAAGGGGATCACTCTCAGTCAAGCGGGAAAAATTTATTTGGTTAAGTCCACTCTTCAAAACATGCCTACATATGCCCTAAGACTCTTCTCTATCCTGGCTAAAGTGGTGAAAGCTATGAAAAAAATCCAAAGAATATTTCTTTGGTCTGGGACAGAAGAGCATAAGCATTTCCCATTGGTCACTTGGGACAGAGTTTGCCTCAGTAAAAGTGCTGGTGGACTGGGTATCAGGAGGATCAGGCCTTTTAAAAAGGTACTTCAAGCTAAATATATTTGGCATATCTTCCATGGTAAAGGGGAATGGAGAGACTTATTTGAAGATGAGTACCTATCCAATGATTCTTTAAGTTACTTCTTTGATTATGATGATATCCTGAAAGGTTCATTTATCTGGAATGGCTTCCTCAATACCAAATATCTTGCCAAATATAAAGCTAAATGGAAAATTGGTAATGGTCAAACTATCAGTTTCTAGAATGTAAATTGGTTACAGTTTGGTCCCCTGAAAGAGAATGACCACTTTAACTTATGAAAGGATGAGTGCATCTTGCAATTCGGGGACAGGGTATGCAATTACATAGTGGGAAATTATTGGTTGGATTTTCCATCTATCTCCTAGGATTTGTCTCCCTTAGTCACTGCTCTGAATGCTATTTCTCTTTCCCAGAATCGAGATGCCTTGATTTGGGAAGGATCCCGTAAAGGTTATTTCATGGTGGCCTTTTCCTATTCTTAATAGCTGCACCAGGAAGCCAGTCCTTTTTGGGCTAAAGCTTGGCTACCTAGCCTTATCCCCAAAATTAATGTCACCATCTAGCTTTTGCTTCAAAATTGCATCCTCACTTTTGATAACCTTCTAAAGCGTGGTATCCTGATCCCCAATTGGTGTATTCAGTGTAAGAGCCATGCTGAATCTATGGACCACCTATTCATCTATTGCCCCTTTTTTAGTTTGTCTGGCATTTTCTTCTGTCAATTTTTGGGTTACAGTGGTGCTTCCCTTCCTCTGTTAAATACCTCTTCTCCCACTAGAATCTTCCCTTCAAGAATACTGCCTTTCACAAAATTTGGTCTTGGGTGCTTCCTTACCTTTGTTGGGGAATTTGGAAAGAGTGCAATAACCGTATCTTCACGGACTGTAGTGTTCCTCCCAAAATAATTTATGAGAAGATACATCATGGTTTGTTGAAAAATTATATAAAATGTGGGAATACTAATCCTTTTGCAGGAAAACACAATTCTGTGAATCCTAGGAAGACCAAAGAAAAAAGATAGAATTTTACCTGGAGCTTTCCTCTGAAAGGATGGTCTAAAGAAAAATTTGATAGTGTGTCCAAGGGTAACTCGAGAAAGGTGAGAAGTGGTGGAGTGATTTGTAATTGCTTCAGCCAGGGCATTGGTGTTTTCAACCTTCCACTTGGCACACAAACCAATCACTACACAGAAGCTAATGCGGCCCTCTAAGTTACCAAATTAGCTCATGACTTGGGGATCAAAAATCTATGGTTAGAAGGTGACTCGTGCAATATTATTAGCTGTCTAAATATGCTTCACCCACCATCAAGGAATATATCCAACATGATTGATGAGACCTGTAAGCTTTTGAATACCTTTGATAAGGTTCATATATCGCATGTGTATAGAGAAGCCAACTAGGTGGCTGACTAGTTTGCCAACTTGGCAGTGAAAAGTGACAAGAAGACTCATTGGCTTCATGGTGGAGACCTCCCATGTGAAGCATTGGATTTCATTGATTATGATATAATCATGGGAAAGGAGGGATTTATTCACATTAATCATGATAGTTAATTCTTTGTATGGAAATGACTTTCCCATAAATGGAAAGTATGAGACAGGATGGAAATGCAATGATAATAAGTCACACCCGCACACTTACTGGGTGCCCAGTTGCATTGGTATAACTTATGTTTCAAGGCACAAAAGAAGAACTATCTAGAATAAATTGGAGAGAAAAGGTCTGCTAAGTGGTAACTTTCTATCTGTGATTTAGAGATTTTTTCTTGCAATGGGAGGGGAAAGATATAGAAGGAAGCCTACTAAAGATTGTGAAAAATGGAGGATATGAACTAAGGTTTTGCACTAGCTCTAACAAGGTGACATTTCCACTTTCATTGAAAATCTTCATGGTGGGAAGTCGTTCGTGACGAAAATGTTCATAAAATACTGGAATGAAGGTAGCGTAGTGATTGAGGGAAGAAATTTTATGTTGACCAAGGAGATCATCTCTGTAGTTACTGGAATCCCAATTATTGGTAAGAAATTTTATAGAGACCAAAAAATTTTAGACTCTGTGATTAGCGACTTTGTGAAAAATGAGGAAGAGCAGAAAGCACTTACCAAAGTTGGGACCTACTATCTTCCTGAAGGGCTGAAAAGACTATTGCGATTTGTTCTCAGAGCCATCATCTATTACATCATGCTAGATATTGGGTATGATAGGATTAGAACCTACCACTTTGTTCTTGTTAGCACTGTATATTGAAAATTTTCAAATTTCAAACATTGGCCTTGTTCCCACGTATTCTTGTTCAAAATATGTATCTTTTCATGTCAAAAAATCCCAATTTTGGTTAAAGTTGTAACCACCTAAATTTGGTCTGTTCCAACTATGGACCCTACTTGCCCGAAGTGTGATCATACCCTCGATTATGTCCAAACGACCCTGTTACTGCTTGGTATAATCCTTCAAATCAATTTAATGTCCTAGGTGATTTTTATCACTAATTTATATTAACTATTAAAGCCATATAATTTAAATCAATTTCGACCAATCAAATTAAACCAAAATCAAACATGGCTATAGTATTTAATTATAAAGGAATTAAATAAATCCATAAATACATTACCCACTTGCAATTAACCCATTCCCCTAGCCTATTTAATTTAATTAAAATGGCTATAGTCCCCTAATTATTAAAAAGCAATTTCATTGTTTAAATAATTAATTCCTATATTTCTAAATGAATTAAATAAGTTTATTTCATTTATTAATATTCCCCTAAACCCCAACCTAACCTATCTCAACCACTTCTACCCTGGGTTCTAACCCTTCTCAACTCATTCACCCATGCTAATCTAATCCTAATGCTAATTCTAGTCCTAACCCACCTCCTAATGTTGTCACATTCCATTAAGGAATGCCTAGCAAGTCAACCCACTTGAGAAAGTCCACTTTCTCAAGCTTGACTTCCTTAAGGTCCACTTTCTCAAGCCATCCTCTTACATCCTCCCTTGCCTCTTCAAAGGCTCTCATTAATGCCTTATTAATGAAGATACCTTAAGCCTATGTCTCTCCCATGCCTTATTAATGCCTTGGAAATTAATGACTCTTACACCTTCATTAATGAGCCCCTTCACTCATTAATTCACCTTGTCCCCCCCCTCTCTCTCTCTCTCTCATTTTTCTACAAATAGAAGCCATTTTTGAGAGGAAATAAGCCTTCACATTACATCAAAATTACATTTTTATGCTGTTGGATTACTCTTAGAATCATATTGCACTTCTTATTCCATGCTTTTTCATTGTTAAATATTCACATGCTTAGAGCTAGAATGCTTTTTTTTCATCTTTTTAGTTTGTTTCAATCTAAAAATCCTTCATGCTAGGTTGTATTCATCACTGATTTGTAGCATATTTTGAGGGCTGATATGTTACTAATTACACTCCTCCTAGTTAGCATGCAATAGGTCGATATTAGTGGTTTTGAATGTTTTATCTAACCTTTTGGACTAATGCAATGACTTATTGAGTGTTTGTGTCTTTTTCATCAGGTACCCAAATACACACGCACAAAAGTCATTAAATTGTCTTGTTGAAATCTTATATTGCACAGTCGCGGTTCTTTTATGTCATGAGCTGTTAGGTCTATGACTGAGCGAGCATTATGAATTCAAGTCGATCATTCACTCGCTGAAGGTTTTGGTTCATGTATTTTTCCTGCATGAGCATGCGAGGAAGTAGAGTTAAAAATATCGCTCACTCGCTGGGGTTTTGACTAATGTGTTTTTTGCTATGCGAGTAGGCAATGTAGTATATTTTAATGATTAAGTGGTTCTTTTTGCTCACTTGCACTGGAAGCTTTCAAGGTTTTGAGGTGCGCGAGTATGTGACTAAAAGATCAGGTTTGTTATCGTTCACTCATTGGTGATTTTTTGTCTAAGTTTTTGAGCTTGCGAGTGCTAGATGAGGGAAAAGGAAATTTGCCGCTCTATCCCTAATGAACAAATTCATGTCAAAAAAGGTCATCTAGAATGTGACTAATGAACTATGAAGGATTGTTGAAGGTACTCACTCACTCGTGGAAGGTTTTCTCATAAAGAACTTCAATTGCGAGTACACGACTATGGATAATATAGATCATCGCTCACTTGCTAATAGTATTGGGCTGATTTATTTTGTAGTGCAATTGAGTGATAGGTTAAAAGATGTTGTAAGAAAGGGATCATTGCTCACTTGCAAAGATAAAAGAGCAGATTAAAAAGGCATGACGAGTGTGCAAGAGGAAATAATTCATGATTGGTCTAATCATTGCTCACTTGCTCATATTCAAACATGATGAGATAGAGGTTAGCGAGTGTGTGACCAAGGAAAGCTTGAGCAATGGATTTGCACTCGCTCACTTGTGCAGGTTTGAAGAAAGTGAAATTTTAAGTAGTGAGTCCACAACTGATAAAAGGAAGTGTGCTAGTGCTCACTCATACATGTGTAAATGTAACTGATAAAGGGATAGTGAGTGTGCAACTAGTAAATTATCAAGCTTCTATTTAGGTCACTTGTAAGGACATTTTTGAATAAAAGTCTTGTACAGAAAGTAAGTGACAAGTTTACAAGTGGCCCATTCCCGGGTGATGAAATAAAAAAGGTAGAAAAGTGCGTACTCTATTCTAGCAAGGATGAAGGAGTGTGAATTAATGGTAGCATTAGTTTCAAAAAGTTAACTGTATGACTCTGCAAGTGCGAGAATTTGCATTTAAGTGGACAGGACACCGATTTGATGGGCTATAAATATGAATGATTATGCTTTCTTTCTACACAAATATCGTATTCTGCCTTTGAGAATTTTTGAGAAAGCAACAGAGCTCATTTCTTGAGATTTCATTCTAACAGAGAAGATGAGTCAAACTACTATCAGTGCAGTCTCATAGGGGTCTGAGAAGAAGAAAGTTGCAGGGAAGAAATATGTGGAATAATTTTTTTAGTTGTTGCCTGGAATGTCAAATGTAAATAGTGCCAATTGGGATGAATGGTAGGATAGATGGTGCAAGTGGATAAATCCTGTTACTCCCAATTTCTCTTGTAATACTCTTTTACATTATTTCTAGAATAATAGGGTTAAAGAGGATCCTACTAGAAATGCTTGGGAATTGAATATGGAAAATTTAATTGTTCCTAATGTCTATATTTATATAGACCTTATAAAAGGATTAACTAAGAAATATTTTCCAGTAGCTAGGGTAATTAGAAAGAAGAAAAAAGAAGCCCTAGTGTATATAATTAGAAGGTCAGTAGCAGAGGTCTTTGGAATCACTAGTGCACTATGCGCGTAAATTGACTTGGAAAAGATATAGGCAGATTACAAAAAGAGGGAGAAATTGATCAAGAAGTATGAGATGCCCAGATTCATGCCTAGGGTAGATAGAAATCTAGTGATAATCCAAGATAATGTTCAACCACCTTTTGACCTGTCCCTTTTCCACCATTATGTGAAATGCACAGTGTATGGCCTAAGCAGAGTTTTAGGTTTTGATGGAGATTCTACTGTTGCTCCAGACCTGCTTATGAGGCCATGAATATCCAACACCAAGAGGTCAATTCTGATTATGATTATGTGGGGTACATAGTTGAGGCTATACATACTGCACTAGTAGATATTGTTGGAGATTTACTTCTGGCAGCTAGTTGATTGTATGTTTGTCATTGATGACAACATATAATATACAGTAGTGATTTTGTATATACTTATTAGAATGATGATATCAAGCCTTACATGGATATATTCAGGTTGTATACATGTTTACTATGTTATGTTCATACAAGAAAACTGAGATATGAAGTTTCTATTGTGTTGAGTAATTGTGTTATGTGGTAGTTACAGTTTCTAGAGTTTGTCTGTACAGAGCCAAGGTATTGCATTGGTTCTTGAATTGCACCTATCTTCGGGATATGTGTGTGTATATTTATGAGTAGTTATGATTTGATGATAGTTATCTAAAGGTGCCAAATGTGTTTTAAGAAGATTGAAAAGTTAGAGTTAATTTGGTGAGGCCGACTTAGTGAAGCGCCGCATCTATTCAGTTTATATTTGCGTAGTTGTAATTATGCTTGCATGATTAGTAAAGCTAACAAGGATGTTATGAAGAGTTGTCTGATAGGCCCCATGATCTCATACTTTTAGGAAGATACTTATAGCAAGTCATTTGTGATACGCTAAGTGTGAATGATATGAAAAGAGACATAAAATGTACAAAGCAGAATATCAGTTGTGTTTCATTCATCAAGGGTCTATGTGAAGAAGCAGTAGAAGATTACAATACATTGGATTTGATTAAGACAATAGGTCTATTGTACATTTCATCATCAGATATAGTGCATATCTATTCTACACAAGGTTGTAGCCTTCACCATTAAGCAGTGAGCTTTTGGATAGTGAGTCCACCACCACTAACAAGGTTATTTATAAAAGATTTGTAACAGGGTCTGACCCTCAACCAAGTCACTATATTTATTGCATTGTAAATTACAACTCCTAACAAGGTTGAAAGATGTTCTAACAGTGATTACTATAAACAGGTATAGTTCATTGTGGGTACTAATTCCCATCGGGCTTTTTACCATTTGGTTTCCCTGTAACCAAATTGTGTTGTTATATGTTGTGTTATCTGAATGTGCATTTTCTTTATTATATTCTGGAGTTAATAAGGTTAAAGAATTAAATAAGCTAATAACTGATTCACCCCCCCTCTCAGTTATCCTTTGGGACTATTCTAACAATTGGTATCAGATCCAAGTGCCTTGAAGAAGAAGCATAACAACTTAAGGTAGATCAAATTTCTTACTTAAGAAAAGAAAGCCCTAAGTTTGATGGAGAAAATTATCTAGATTGGAAAAATAAAATGATAACACATATATAGTGTGTTGTTTTTGATATCTTTGAAATAGCCACACAAGAAGTTGTTATTCCCTTTTTAAAAGATCTATCAAGAGATGATGCTACTAGTAAACAAAAGGATACATTCACAGCTAATGCAGTTGCCAAAAAAGCCCTTATAAGTGCATTATCTAACAGTGAATTTTCTGAGATCAAGAAATTAGACAAGGCATACACTATATGGAAGTATTTAGAAGACATGTTTGAAGGAGATATTCAAGCTAAGAATGCACGCAGGAAGACATGGAAAAAGAAATACAACAGTCTTGAGATGTTACCTGGAGAGAACATTAGAGCCTACAATCAAAGGATAAATGAAGCAATCTCTAGAATCAGAAACAATAGTGGAGAAATATTAGAAGAAGATATAATGGACAAGTTGTTGACTACTTTAACATCAGACTATGAGAACAAGATTAGTATTCTAGAGGATTTCCCATAAATTCTAGATTTCCCAGATCATTTCTAGTTTTGGCTCGCATCTGGTCAGCAAGGGATCGCATTCGGTGAAAAGGCTCGTATACTAGATACTATATCGCATTCACTAGGATTTTAGGCTCGTATTTGGTTGAAAAGATTGTCTACTTCGTTTACCTAATCCTAACAAGTCTGAGAAGTTGTGCTTTTTGTATCTTACAGATTACCAAATGTTTGCAGGTATTTTTGGCAGTTTTCACGGAGATGGATTAAACAGATACTAACGTGGTCTTTACAGGTTGCCAAACCCCTCCATCTTGACTTCTATTTATTTTATTTTCAAAAACTTAAGACCATTTCTCCACTTGCTAAAACAACTAGATATCATGCTCTTTTCCTCTTGAGGAAAATCAGAAAGTCGGACGTTGTCTTATCATTTGTGACAAAGTTGGGGGTAACTAAACAAGCAAACACATTATTTAATTCATTTTGGGGATAGAAATTGAACAAATACAAATCACTAAAATATGTGGGATCAATGAACAAAATCGTATAATTATTTTCAGATTCGTTAATTGAACAAAAAAAAGCACTAAATATGTGGGCTCAATGAACAACACATAATTTAATTGCTTTTGGATCAAAAATTGAACAACACAAACTCACTAAATTTTGTGGTTAATTGAACAAAACAAACTTTCCCTTTCTGTTTTCTTTAAAGTAGGAACAATTAAATCAAGCTCAACATAGCTTGAGGGAAAGAATTTTTTTTTTAAGTGTTTGAGGAGAAAATGGCTTAGATTAGGAGAGTATGCTCTTCTTCTTTAGAAGAATCAGAAATCCAGACATCCAAAGCTTGCCAATCCTGGTTACCAATCTTTAAACATTAGAGGGCCTGCCGGTTGAGAAAAAAATCTCCCGGGAATGACCCAAGTGAGGACAGGTCTTACGCCAACCCTTCCAACTCACTATAAATAGTATCTTCCTTGTAGGCCAAAGCCTCAGAAGATAGAACTAGTTTTGTTCTTGGAATTACGACATCATTCCTTGAACATATATGGGTATATATAGAGCAGAGCTGCTTAAATCTTGCTTGCGAGATTATATATATTCAGGTATTCATAGGGCTATACGCCTCAATTTTGCCTTGTGCAATTCTATGGGGATAATTACGAACGAATTGCCCAATAATCTACAACAAACTCAACTGAAAGAATACCTGATTCATCCCCGAAAGGGTGATAATCTTTGTGCAAGGAAAAAAGTAATTGCCCCAAGACACTCATCATATCGTGCCCTCACTTGCGTTTGGATTCGGCTAATACAACATCATGACTAGAGCCATTGTGTGCTTGGTGATGGCTATATTCTGATTATCATTTGAGTGTGTACCTAAGTCAACAAGCAAAGATTTTCATCCTCCACCTAGAAAATAGGGCAAAAAGAGTGTTTGTTTCACCCCTTGACAATGCAAAACTGTTTAACATGTTCAAAAGCTCACTAAAAAGATAAGCTCCTCAAAATAATCAACAAATTTCAAACCCAGGAGTACATGTTTTTTTCACACCTTAAAACACCTCTTGATGCAATCTGGAAACAAACCAATTCATGCACTTCGAAAACAAATTTTTCAAAATTGACCAAAACTGACAAGACCATCATAAGATCGCATCCTATTTTTCCTAAGTCATATTCAGGATTTAGGATCACATTTGGTGCATTGGATTGCATTTAGTTAGCATATAGTCGCATCTAGATTCTAGGATCACATCTAGTATCATCAGAGGCTCGCATTTGGGAGCTCGCATTCAGGGCAGTGGACATTTCTAGCAATTTTTCTTAGGAGGTCTCAATTGTTTTAGGTACCCTTTTTTCTCTTTAGCTGGTTCCTGTTGTTTCTTCTCCAGTCTCCCTGCTGTTATATTCAAGCACTTTTGAAATGTCCACCTTGCATGCTTAGTCAGTCTTTCACGATCAGTTCAATATGTGTGGTCTATCCATTTTCTATCAACAACTTGATTCCCAACTCACTATCAGGGCATTCTAACCCTCTGACATTGGAATCATTTACATCCACCAACAAACAGTTACTTCTACCTAGACACATCCCCTTGAATGATTTGAAAACCATACTTGCACTATTGGGAAATGTTGACGAAGTTGAGAAACAAACTTCATGGCTAACACAAGATGCAACCAGTACACAACTAAAGGATCAAAAGTGCCTCCTAAAACACCACACTTCCAAAGAGAAACTTCTCACAATTCCCTTTTTGATCGAGATTCACCTCCAATGGATAGCCATGCTAACGAATGGAGTAAGGCCTTTGAGGGTTATAATTATGGCAAACAAGCACAATCTAAAGGCACAAAAGAAGAAGAAAGACCTAGGTTTGAACATAATCTGTTTGGGTCAGATAGTGAAGAGGAGATCCATGAAGATGAGTAAGAGAAACTCAAATAAAGTAAAAGGATCCACAAGATATTGGACCGGATAATCGGTGATGACAAAGAAAATTAATTCCTCCATCTAGCATCCTCAGGTGTCAAGCTACCCAAGGATTATAATGTGGATGACCTCAAAGAAAAGGAGCTATCAAACCCGATATCTATTCTCACCAAATAGCTCAATATAATGCAAACAGAGGTCACCAACCTCAAACAAGAGAAGGACAAACCTAAAACAAAATACTCTTTGGATGCCATTTGTCCATTTCCTTTCGACAAAAGTATCACTATGGTTCTATTTTCTCCTAATGTGGCAAGACCTAAGTATGAAAAATACATAGGAGAAATTGATCCACATGACCATGTAAGGGAATTTTGTGCTCTAAGCATTGAGTACATGCACAAACCAACATACCTCATGTGACTATTTCCAGGAAGTCTAGGAGGAAATTCTATGGAGTGGTTTTCCAAATTGAACCCTAAAGTAAAAACATTTGAGGAGTTAATGCAATGGTTCATTCAACATTACTCCTACAACATCCAACATGATGTAACTATGATGGATCTATGTAACACCAAATAGAAAATGGGAGAATATTTCACACACTTCCTACAAAGATGGAGGAAGATTTTTGCACGATATTCAAGGGTCATTCCTGAAATAGAGAAAATGGAAATCTTCATTAATAATCTAGTGCCTGAATTGAGCTATGCTCTACAAATGCAAGACTCTCCTAGCTTCAACAGAATGATTAAAAATGCCCTCCATATTGAGGAAGTCATGGTTAAAAGAGGAGAAATCACCCTCCAAAATGAAAACAAAACCAACAACTCCAACTATAAGCCAAAATGGTGGAAGCAAAACAAGAATGTTGTTAATGATAGAGTAGTCGACACCTCTATCATTAATTCTAAACCTGAAGCATTCAATCTAACCAATGTCATGCAAGCAAGCAAAGAGGCTAAAGCAACACCTCCCATTCCCAAAATGAGCAATGATAATGACAAGGGATGCACAAGGACTTAAAAACCCCAAATAATATTCACTCCTTTGGGGGAACCTCTTGAGACCGTCTTCAAAACATTGGTGGATTAAAAATTTCTCACAATTCCTGATTCTAAACCATGGGAACCAATGGTCAAACCCAGATGGTGGGATGATAACTCTTATTGTGTCTTCCACAAAAACAAGGGACACAAGATAAATAATTGTCTCAAGCTCAAGCATGTTATCCAAGACATCATCGAAGGAGGTAAGATCAAGGTAGATGGACATACTACCAATGAGGACCATACAGCATTCAACAAACCCTTTCCTAATTACAATCAAGGAGAAACATCTAAAGGGAAGGATAATGAGGTAAACTACACCTATTCCAAGAGTGACAATGTGATCAATATGCTGAATATCAAAACTAAATCCATCAATGTGGTCACGATTAAAGGGGCCAAATCCTCCTCAAATGTTGTCACACGGAGCCAAGCACAGATTACAATAAAGGGACCTTCACAACCGACATCCACATCAAAGGTTCCTATTATAACTATTCATAAACCAGTAGCAAAACATGTGGTCACTATCCCTGGAGAAAAATATGACTTGGTAGACCTATTGCAATGAACCACTGCCAAAATTTCCATCTTTGAGTTACTCAAGATATCCACTATGCATAGGAAAATCCTAGAACAATCCCTACACATTGCTAATGTTCTAAAGGATATCGATATAGACAAGTTCCAAGTGATGGTCAATCACATCTCAGTGCCACACTACCTCTCCTTTTCTGAGGAAGATGACAAGTCATTGACCCATCCACACAATCAACCCCTCCATATCGAAGTGCTTATTCATAAATCCCGTGTTAAATGCATATTGATAGATGGAGGTGCAGGATTGAATATCTGTACACTGGATCTTGTTAGGAGACTAGGTCTCTCAGAACAAACAATTGACACTAGAAACAAGATAACCATCAAAGCATATGATGAGGAAGAAAGATCCTCCAGGGGTCTCATTGCTCTACCTATCAGAGTTGGACCCATTGAAAGGAATGTTATATGTCAAGTTTCGGATCTATGACTAGCCTACAACATTCTACTAGGGAGACCATGGATTCATGAGATGCAAGTTGTACCATCCACTTATCACCAATGCATCAAGTTCCCACATAATGGGATAAAAGTGACAATTCCTACGGATGCCAACTACACTTGCAACAATATCAAAGTAGGTAGCATGATCCCACATAATAAAGAGGCTATGTATGCAGTTGCTCCTGAGACTACCAAGGACATGGTTATGAAGGATTTTAGAAAAACATTGAAACTTGAAGAAACAGGTATGGGAGAATATAAGCTGGACCTGACTCCTTCACTGACAAACCTTCTGGTGTCACCGAGATCCTATGGAAAACCATCATCAACATTCACACCTCTAGCATTCAAAGAGCCAGAAGTACACAAGGAAAATGGTATGATAAAGGCATCCACGTCTTCTTCAGATAACACAGAAGAACAGGCCATCTTGAGTTGGCTTTACAAAGGAGAACCAGTGGACTCTGAGGTCAAACATGTGAAGATATCCCTAAAATAGTATGGAAAGGGATATGATTTCCTCAAACAAATGGGTTACAAAGGAAAAGGACCTCTAAATGACATGGGATGAGGGATCATTGAACCCATACCCATGGAGTTCCACCTCAATAGAGATAAAATAGGACTGGGCTTTAATACTCAATCCAACAAACCTACTTCAAAGTAGAGTCCACCTTCTGAAACAGAGAGTGATAAAATAGATGAGATAGTATCAGAACCATGGCCTTATGAGAGATTACTACATATTGGTATAGAGAATCCTTAATATCAAGGAGAATGCTACGTACCTATTTTTGAGGTACCACAGGATCTTCATACTACCTTGCTAGCACAACCTCCCATTCAAGAGGTAGGAGACACCATAGCGACAATCACTCAAGAGGAACCCCGGCCATAGAATTTACATCCTAACTAGGAGCAATTGGTCACAATTTCACATGTTCTAGATCTACCTCACTTTGATCTACAAGTAGCTAATCGAGTCCATCAAATAAACATTGCTGAATATTTGGATAGATCTGATGATGATGTCATAGACTCTCATTACTATGAGTGTGATCGGCTATCTATTGCCTCCAGGGAAATTGGGATAGATACAATTCACATGTTTGCAGCTTCCTCAGCTCCTAGTAAATGACCTAACACTCCTTTCAATGATACCAATCCTCCTAAAGAAGAAGAAGAGTTCCTTCCTCCGATCATTGATGGAGACACTGTTGAATACATAACTCTAGAAGAATTTCATAGGCTACAAGCAAGAAGCCTCCTTTTACAAAGGGATGATGATGAGATATCTACTGATGAGTCACTAGAGTTTGATCCATATATAATTGACAATGACCCTTTTAACAACGATCTTACTCTTATTGATCTAAACATCAAAGATATTAACTTAACAGATCGTGTCATGTCAGTTAATAGTTGTGATGATAACGTGATGCTGTCCTTCCCAGAATCTGACTCCCTAACATTAGTACTTCAAGACCTAATCGATTGGACTGAAATAGATACTACTCCTATCCTCAACTTTCTCAATGACCACTCTGTAGCTTGTTACCTTAATGCTTGTGAACCTCACCCTTCTTCCACCAATGCAAGGAGCGAGAACATGTGATAGGAGGATATCAAGTTTCTTAGTCACAAATTGAAAAATAAAAAGAAAAAGTGGACTGATGGTGAAAACCATTCTGTGGCAGTATCAAATCCAAAAATAGTAAATAAAAAAGATGTATCCAGTGGTGAAAACCTCTTAGAGGCACCAAAGGATGAGACTCTTGATATCCTCCTTGAACACTTTTAGGAAAGATCTTTGGTATTGATTGAACCAACACAGTCAGTGAACTTGGGCACTGTTGAAGATCCTTAGATAGTTCATCTAGCACAATCTTTATCAGAAGAAGAGAAGGTACAGTTCATAAAATTCCTGAAGGAGAAAAAGATCAACTTCGCCTGGTCCTACACTAATATGCCAGGGCTAGATCCAAATCTCATTATGCACCACTTATCTATAGCTCTCGGGATCAAGCCCGTGAAACAAAACCTTAGAAAAATGCATCCTCATGTTGCATTACTGGTGAAAGCAAAATTGGAGAAGTTATTGAAAGCTGGATTTATCCAAGTCATTGCCTATGTAGCATGGATCTCCAATGTGGTCCCTATTGCAAAATCTAATAAATCTATTAGGATCTACGCGGACTTCAGAGACCTAAACAAAGCATGTTCGAAAGATGATTTCCCTCTACCAAATATTGACATGATCATAGACCTTACGGCAGGCTACCAGATGTATTCATTAATGGATGGATTCTCGGGTTATAATCAAATCAAGATCACCCCTGAGGATCAAGAGAAAATTGCATTCACATGTGCATGGGGCACATTTTGCTGGAACGTCATGTCATTAGGGATAAAGAATGCTGGAGCAACATATCAGAGAGCTATGACAACAATATTCCATGACATGATGCACAAAAAAATGGAAGACTATGTCGATGACACACTAGCTAAATCCAAAGAAAGAGGTACTCATATTACTGATTTAAGAAAGATATTAGATCAAATGGAATAGTTCCAACTCAGGCTCAATCCAAAGAAATGTGCCTTTGGGGTCCAATCAGGCAAGCTCCTAGGATTCATAGTTTCAGCAAAGGGCATCGAGGTAGATCTTGCGAAGGTAAAAGATATTCTAGAGATGACTCCTCCATGTAATATCAGTCAAATGAGGACACTACAAGGGAGACTCCAGTCTATTAGGAGATTTATGTCCCAACTTGTAGATAAGGCACAACCCTTTACTAACTTACTACATAAAGGGGTTACATTCAAATGGGATGAACACTGTGAAGCAAACTTTAGAGAATTGAAGGCATACCTAGCTGCTCCACCTATTCTTATGGTGCCTATCCATGGAAAAACTTTTCTCCTATACATTTCAGCTATAGCTACATCCCTCAGAGTATTATTGGCACAAGAAGATGAAACAAAGAAAGAACAAGCAATCTACTACATTAGTAGAACTCTAGTCACTTATGAGCTCAATTATAGCATTATTGGAAAAGCATGCTTAGGAGTCATCTTCTCATCATAGAAATTAAGACACTACATGCTCTCTCATACAGTCAAGCTCATTGCTAAGATTGATCCTCTAAAGTATCTTTTGAGCAAAACAGCATTAACAGGACATTTAGCAAAATGGGTCCTAATTCTAAGTGAGTTTGACATTGAGTATGTCGAAAAGAGAGATATGAAAGGATAGGTACTTGCAGATCAATTGGTTGATTCACCGCTCTAGGATGATTAACCATTAATAATTGAATTTCCTGACGAAACAATCATGCATCTCATAGAACATCCATGGAGGATGTACTTTGATGGTTCATTTACTCAACAAGGATCTGGAGTAGGAGTTCTCTTCATAACTCCACAAGGATACAAGATTCCCAAATCTTACAAATTAATGTTCACATGGACCAACAATATCTCAACATATAAAGCATTGGTCAATGGCCTCAAGCTCGCCATGTAATGGAAGATCATTGAGTTACACGTATATGGTGACTCCCAACTAATTATCAATCAAATCAATGGGGAGTATCAAAAAAAAGATGGAAAGTTGATGCCCTACAAGAAACTAGTTGATGATCTAAAGAAATACTGTCTTCATCACCTTCCAGTAGATACCAAGATCAGAGAACAAAGCTACAGATGCTATGGCTACCTTGGCATCCATGTTACAACTGGAGGAGCATCAATTTTTCTATGACTTCTTGGTGGAAGAAATATCCTATCCCGCCTTTGCCAATCCATAATACCAGGTAATATGTGCCTTGAATACCCCAGATCCATCTCGATACGCCAGTATCATTGCATACCTTTCTGACCAAACTATTCCTGCCAATCTATCTAGAAATGAAAAAAGATCCCTGATTAGGATAGCATCACGTTACGTCCTCATAACTAATAACCTATATCGACGTAGTCTCAACGGTACACTTCTTTGGTGTTTAGAACTCGAAGATTCTGATATAGCATTAAAAGATGTCCACGAAGGTGTATGTGGATCACACTTAAATGGCTTTTCATTAGTTAAGAAGCTACTCTGAGTAGGCTATTATTGGCCTACCATGGAGAAAGATGCTATTCAATTTTCAAAAGCATGTCTTAAATGCCAGACACATGGAAACCTTATTCATGCTCTTGCCAGAGAGCTAATTCCTTTTATAACACATTGGCCATTTCAACAATGGGCCTTTGACTTGGTTGGAAAAATATATTCCAACTCTTTAAATGGACACAAGTTTATCATTACGACCACTGAGTATTTCATAAAGTGGGTCGAAGTCGTGCCGCTAATCAAAGCCACTGGCAAACAGGTGGCTATGTTCATTTTGAACTACATTATTTGTAGATATGGGATACCCTCTTCAATTGTGACAGACAATGGGGGCCAATTTAAAAATCAAGACATTGATGACCTCTGTGAACAGTTTCATATCACTTAACATTGCTCCTCGGTCTATTATCCTCAAGGTAATGGACAGGTTGAGGCATCAAACAAAAATATTCTCAAAATTCTACAAAGAACTGTAAGTAAGTCTGGTAGAGACTGGCATCTACAACTAAATCTGGCACTATGGGCCTACAGAACAAGCATCAGAACACGAACTGGAGCCACGCCATTTTCTCTAGTCTATGGCACTGAAGCAGTATTACCTATTGAGGTTGAAATCTCATCTTTGCGGATATCTTTACAAGGACTGGTTACTGATGAACAGTACCGCATAGATAGGGTAAATTCTCTAGACCTACTAGATGAGCACAGGAAAAAAGTGTTCAATCACCTCAAAGTGTACCAAGCAAGGATGTCCAAAGGATACAAGAAGAAGGTTAAACCACGCAAGTTTGAGGTAGGATACCTTGCCCTAAAATAAAATCCTAAGAACCAGCCTAACAGAGAGTAGAAAGGAAAGTTTGAACCTAACTGGATGGGACCTTATGTTATCATTGCTACTTTTGGGACTGGCACTTATCAATTAGCTACACCTGAGGGCAACGTTCTTCCAGATCCTATCAACACTCTACATTTGAAGTGGTTCTACGCTTAATGTTTGGCTAGCATATCCTGTACAACAAAAAGTTCATGCAAAATACCAAAAATATTTAGAAAATTGATCCTGAACAAATCCAAAAATAGTGGAAAAAGTCTTACAAAATGGGTATCCTTGGTGAAAACCTGGTAAACAGGCGCCTTGATACTACAAAAACATTCAAAAAAACAAAAATAGCAAAAAAAAAAAATTGAAAAAGAAGAAAAAAAGTGCCTTATGAGCACCTGGTAAAACATGCATCTTGGTAGCAAAAAGAAAGAAAGAGAATCTTGCCAAGTAGTGAAAACCTAGCAATCAGGCATCACTTGTGTCCTATGCTCCATCTATCAATGCACTACTGATACTAGGCCTTCATAACTTTCCTATGCTCATACGTTGACTTCATTTTCCTACATGACTATCTTGTCCTCGCTCAGGATTTGTCTATCTTTACGTCTTAGGAATAAGTCATTATGCACTGGGGGCATCTTTGTTGGCATAGTCAGTTGCGGTTGCTAGGTTTCTCTAGGATGGTTTGGCTCACGAACACAATGTTTCTTGACACATGCAAAACAATGTCATGTTCTAAAACAATGGTGTCTTCTCAAAACATGGGACATGACATTTACATTCACAACATTCCTACAAAGCTGTATTGGATCACAGACATGAACGGATTATCCTACCAATGCACAGACATGGAACACCATATTTCTTATATTCTAAATTTCTTATTGATGAATCTCTACTATGTTTGACATATGGATGAACAAATTACTAATTAACACACAGTTTGCTAATGGTTTGATTATGATTATTTTATGTCCTGATGATTTTTTCAACTAGGGGCATCTAAGTAATTATAAATTTTATCTGACTAATTCTCAATTGATGATTTATTATGTCTTCTTAGTTACTCAATGACGTCTGCGTAAAGACAAAGAGTCGCAAGGATAGGGGGCATAATGTTTTCTTGATTTTTTGTGTATGGTGATTGTTTCATATGATCCTATAAATTTCACCTAACTTGGATGTTTATGGTAAGAGATGCCACTATGGGTGGATAGCCGCATATATCTCAATCTTTGTTATGTGTAAACTATGGCGAGTTTGACACAATTTCCTTGTCTATTTTCTGATCCAGATTCTCACTAAGCTATACAAATCATAATGTACCCAAGGATATGAATTTTCAAGGTCATTGCGGGTTTTTTTCCCATATCTTGCCTTACTCAGAATCTAGTATATTAAAAGGAAGGTGACTATTTTTATCCTGGCTTCTATGCCTTGATGCCTAAGTCTATTTCTGAAATTTCAATAAAATATAGTATTCATATTATCATAATACCAGTGGGTATTAGTGATGGTTGTACTATCAGATGGTATTCGTTACAAAATCGCCCAATGATGATAAAAATGTTGCAATATTTGCTAAAATCAGTGACAAAGTCCTAAGAGTCTGCATATAGCTGCATTTAGGGATTGCATGGTACATTTATAAATGAAATAATAGCATAAGGAATTTTGAGCTCAAAAATGATTTCTATCTTCATCTAAAATCCAAGTTTATTACTAATACCCATGCTTCCCAAAAACTTTGATCAATCGGG
Source organism: Thuja plicata (assembly GCA_018584345.1). Taxonomy (NCBI): domain Eukaryota; kingdom Viridiplantae; phylum Streptophyta; class Pinopsida; order Cupressales; family Cupressaceae; genus Thuja; species Thuja plicata. The sequence continues at coordinate 1,366,538 of MU226686.1, forward strand.
AACAAAATCGAACTCACCTTTTTACATAATTAACTTGATAATCATGTGTTTATTTTTAAACACACCATCTTCTACTCCATTCTTTCTTTCCCTACTACTTCTTGCAAGTGTTCTATTCTTTTCAACTGAGGGATTTATTTATTTTCCTTCAATTTCATTCCCGAGTGGGCATGATCACACTATCATTAATTAAATTTTTTCTCGAAATAGCATCAAAATGACTTCGTTATCAAACAAACTAGGGGCATAATAGTTTCCTTTACTAAATCAGAACTATTGGATAGAAAGCTTTGGTTCTCATGAGATGGATATCTTGTGTTTCCTCATTTAAAAAATATTTTTATTAAGCTCTTGATAGCTTCATACTGGCTTTTGAACGACAACCAAGTTTAGAATCAGTATTATCAATTTTTGGACGACAACCAAGTTCAGAATTGGTATTTTTAAAATCTTTTATTAACCTTTGAATGATAACCAAGTTCAAAATCAATTCTATCAGTTTGGTTCAATCAAGTGCGAGACTGATCTCATCTACATTTTGTTCGACAACCAAGAACGAGATTCTAAATCTTTCTGAAGTCAAAATCAAAAACTTTCTTTGATTCAATGCACTGCTCGCACATCAATTCAAAGAGGGGCAAATGTAAACACCTAAATTTGGTATGTTCCAACTATGGACCCTACTTGCCCGAAGTGTGATCATACCCTCGATTATGTCCAAACGACCCTGTTACTGCTTGGCATAATTCTTCAAATCAATTTAATGTCCTAGGTGATTTTTATCACTAATTTATATTAACTATTAAAGCCATATAATTTAAATCAATTTTGACCAATCAAATTAAACCAAAATCAAACATGGCTATAGTATTTAATTATAAAGGAATTAAATAAATCCCTAAATCCATTACCCATTTGCAATTAACCCATTCCCCTAGCCTATTTAATTTAATTAAAATGGCTATAGTCCCCTAATTATTAAAAAGCAATTTCATTGTTTAAATAATTGATTCCTATATTTCTAAATGAATTAAATAAGTATATTTCATTTATTAATATTCCCCTAAACCCCAACCTAACCTATCTCAACCACTTCTACCCTAGGTTCTAACCCTTCTCAACCCATTCACCCATGCTAATCTAATCCTAATCCTAATTCTAGTCCTAA
>MU226686.1:1374499-1389252 GCA_018584345.1 Thuja plicata
AAATGTGATTGGAACAAAGTGGGTATTCAGGAACAAGATGAATGAAGATGGTACAGTGGTCAGAAACAAAGCAAGGCTAGTGTGTAAAGGATATGCATAAAGGAAAGGGATAGATTATACTGACACATTTTCCCCTATGAGCAGACTAGAAGCCATCAAGTTATTCTTGGCGTATGCAACATTCAAGGATTTTAAAGTATATCAAATGGATATCAAATCATCTTTTTTGAATGGTGACTTAATGGAAGAAGTATACATAGAATAGCCTGAAGGATTCAATCTATCAGATAAGCCAGATATGGTATGTAGATTAAAGAAAGCACTCTATGGACTTAAACATGCCCCAAGGGATTGGTATGAGAGACTAGATGGTTATCTTACCAGGATTGGATTTAAGAAAGGAGCAGCAGATTGTAACCTATTCATAAGAGAGACACCTGATGGACTACTACTTGTTGCCATATTTGTTGATGACATTATCTTTGGAGGTAATGACAAGCTTAGTGCAGAATTTGCAAAAGAAATGCAGAATGAATTTGAAATGAGCATGATTGGTCCTATAAAATGCTTTTTGAGATTGAATGTAAAATAGACAGATAAAGGAATATTCATAAATCAGTCAAAATATGTGAAGGAAATATTGAAATCTTTCAAGATGGAAGACTGTAAACCAGTATGCACTCCCATGATAAGAGGAAGCAGGCTTTCTAAAGAAGATGACTCCGAAGTAGTTGACAAGAAATTTTACAAATCTATGATTGGAAAACTTATATATCTTACTCAATCTAGACCAGACATATCTAATGTAGTTGGCATTGTTGGAATATTTGCAGCTGAACCAAAATAGAATCACCTAATGGCAATAAAGAGAATATTCAGATATCTAAAAGGAACTATAGACTATGGTTTATGGTATCCTAAGTTAGAGAATGTACAACTGCATGTGTATATAGATGTAGATTGGGTAGGTTGCCTTGATGACAGAAAGAGTACTTCTAGAGGAGCAGTATTTCTTGGAGATAGGTTGATTTCTTGGGTAAGCAAGAAGTAGAATTGTATCTCTCAGTCAATAGCAGAAGCTAAATATGTTACAGCAGCATTGAATTGTTCAACAATGGTTTGGATCAAACAGATGGTTAAAGATTTTGGTATAAAGGTTGACTATCCTATTGTTATTCACTGTGATAATGCCAGTACTATCAACATGTCCAAAAACCCTGTGATGCACACAAAGATGGAGTAGTACCTGTGCTTAATTTCTTATGGCACCCTTTTCCATTGATGTCAAAGGGTGATTATATAGTAGGGGGAGCATATACTCTGGGGGAGCATAAAAATAGTCAGAAGAACTGAAGTAGTGTAGAGGAATATTTGATGAGGATATTGAGAAGATTGTAAAAATAAATAAGACACCAGGTGTTGAAGATATTTTTAATATCATATGTTCCCATCAATGTCAAAGGGGGATATTGTTGGAGATTTACTTCTGGCAGCTAGTTGATTGTATGTTTGTCATTGATGACAACATATAATATATAGTAGTGATTCTGTATGTACTTATCAAAATGATGATATCAAGCCTTGAATGGATATATTTAGGTTGCATACATGTTTAATATGTTATTTTCATACACGCAGACTCAGATATGAAGTTTCAGTTGTGTTGAGTAATTTTGTTATGTCGCAGTTACAGTTTCTGTAGTTTTTCTGTACAGAGCCGATGTATTGCATTGGTTCTTAAGTTGCACCTATCTTCGGGATATGTGTGTGTATATTCATGATTATTTATGAGTTGATGATATTTATCTAAAGGCGCCAAATGTGTTTCAAGATGATTGCAAAGTTAGAGTTAATTTGGTGAGGCCGACTTAGTGAAGCATCACATCTATTCAGTTTATATTTGCGTGGTTGTAACTATGCTTGCATGATTAGTAAATCCAACAAGGATGTTATGAAGAGTTTTCTAATAGGTCCCATGATCTCATACTTTGAGGAAGATACTTATAGAAAGTCATTTGTTATACGCTAAGTGTGAATGATACGGAAAGAGATAGAAAATGTACAGAGCAGAATATCAGTTGTGTTTCATTCATCAAGGGTCTAATTTATGAAGAAGCCGTAGAAGATTACAATACATTGGAATTGATAAAGATAGTGGGTCTACTCTACAGTTCATCATCAGATATAGTGCATATCTGTTCTACAAAAGGTTGTAGCCTTCACCATTAAGCAGTGAGCTTTTGGACAGTGAGTCCACCACCCCTAATAGGGTTATTTATAAAATACTCCTATCAGGTTCCGACCCTTAACCAGGTCACTATACTTATTGCATTGTAAAGTACAACTCCTAATAGGGTTGAAATATCTTCTAACATGGATTACTATAAACAAGAATAGTTCATTGTGGGTACTAATTCCCACCGGGGTTTTTACCATTTGGTTTCCCTGTAACCAAATTGTGTTGTTATCTTTTGTGTTATCTGAATGTGCATTTGCTTTATTATATTCTGGAGTTAACAAGGTTAAAGAATTAAATAATCTGATAACTAATTCACCCCACCCCCCTCTCAGTTATCCTTTGGGACTATTCTAACATATGTATAGTCAAATGTTCCTATACCAACTTTTAAACATTACTCACATCTGATGTTTATGATTCTGTATTACAACAAGGAATCAATGGATAAAGAGCTAGAGATGTTTACCTCAGATTATGGTGTCATTATGCCAATCCAAAGGTGGAACTAGGTATGTGACAGTGCTTCTGTGAACTCATCTTTTGTATGTTTTTATAATTGGATTGTGGATCCAATTTTTGATTTTTTGGTAGGAGATAAGGAGAGGTTACCAATTGAGGTTAGAAGAATTTTAAGACCTTGGAATTTTGTTCAAAATTGGCCAATTACTCACAATTGGGGTGAATTTTTCTTCTTTTACCAATTCACTCTTATAAGGGTATATGGTTTCTCACAACCACCTCATGTTCTCCCCAAATTTGTTCCTCTTAGGGTCGCATTTTTAGAATTCATTTGGCAAATCACCTGGGTGGATAAAGAATTCTTAGGACATAGGAGGGGTAATTTTATCCCTAGGTTATGGGTGGGGTTTGATTTCTCTATTGGGAAGATATTTATTGATTTGATTAATGATTTCTTAAAAAAATATAGGATGTCCACAACAGTTGCTAGATTTTGTGACCTAGAACAGTTCATAAAGATAGCTTTGAAAACTAGGGTTTCCTGGGTACCAATCAGAGATCATGAGCCATTAGATGATGAAGATGTTGTGAGGAACAAGTTGGATAGAGTTGAGGTCCAAGAGAGAAGAATAAAATAGAAGGATCTTCTGAGGGCTAAAAACAAGTGGAAGGAATCTGACAAAACATTTTCTGGTTTTATCCCTAATAGTCCATACTGGCAAAGAATGGAAGAAATGTTGAAGTTGTATGACACTTTAATGGCACAAATACCAAAGTTTAGTGTTGAGGATGCACAGTCCCAGGGATCCCCTCTTGTTGTTGCACTACATGATCAGGAATATTTGGAACAACAAGAAGAACAACATCAAGAAGAAGAAGAGGCTAGTGAAGAAGCTACTCCTACCAGAGAACCACCTAAGAAGAAATAGAAAATAGAGCAAAAGATGATGCAAGAGAAAAATCTTGGCTAAAGCTGTGATAATAGAGCATAGAAAATAATTGAGAAAATTCAAAAGGTAATGGCATAAAGAGCCTCAAGATGAAGGCCATGAAGATAATCGGATGATCCTGTTTCCAGAAATTGATGAGAGAGCAATGATGGCAACTGAATTGATTAAGGATGATAAATTCACAAAATTTGAAGAATTCAAAAATTTCTTGATCAAGTTAAAGAAAAATTATTTGAGGCAAAGCTTGATCACATGTGAAAGACAAGAGGAAAAGAATGAGGAGATTGTAAAGACACTCTAGGATTATGATTGTGAGAGTGAATTGATTACTGTGGAGCAGGCCAGATTATTGGTATAGGATAGTGGGGTTTTGTTAATTCCTTATTGGGACTTGCAGTCCACTTTCATTATTGATCAAATTGGAAGGAAAGAAGACCCTTTGATGAAAATAGAATTTTAAATAGATGAGGTGTTGAAAGGATCAGGATTTGATCCTAAGTCTAAGACTTTATTCATTTGGTCCTTGGCCCCTGATACACAGAAGCCTTTGGTTAATAACATAAGGGAGGAAATGAGGGTAGATAAAATGATTTGGAACCTACAAAACACAATTTAGACAATGATAGCCCAGCTTATGACCCAAGTGTCATTTATGAACTTGGCTAAAGTGGACAAATTTTGGTCAAATGATGGATCTGGCCAAGAAACATGAAGAATTTGTGATTCATAACCACACCCTAGAGGATCAAATAGAAAAATTAAACAAAGAATTGGAGGAAAGAAAGAAAAATACAGCCCTGAGGAAGTATCAAAAGATGAAATAGATGCTGTAATAGAAACAAAGGAGAACTCGGCACTAGCATAAGACCAATCAAAGGAGCTATCACAGGGACAAAATAATAATGTTATGTCTATTGTATGGCCTATAATACAACATCGGATTGATGTTTTGAAGAAAAGAACTAAAATAGTGTATACACTATATGGCTCACTATAGGAAGCCTTAAAGACAGCTGCTAAAGCCATGACATTTATGGAGCCTACCTTCAAAACATTCTCAGGGAGAGATAGGCTAATGGACAAATTGAAGAAAACAATGTTATACAGTGATGATTTTCCTGAAAAAATCATAGATACTATTGAGATGATTAATGAAGTGAATGATACTTATGATTTCTTCAATGGAAAAGCTGAGCTAATAGATAACAAATTATAATTATTTGGCGATCAATGCCCTCCATTAGTTCCAAAAATTTATGATGAATCAGGTGTGTTAAAACCACAATCAAATTGGAAAGTAGAATTTGATGGAATATGCAAGGATAAGGAAATGAAACAGCTCCTGGAAAAGGATACTGAGGTAGAATATTGTAATGAATTGATTGATAACCTTTTTAAGGTTGAAATAGATATGACAAAGTTTGTTGCCAAGGCCAAAACAACCATGGATGCCAGGTGGACAGAAGCTATTACTAAGCTAGAGCAGGAGAAGAAATCTTATTGGCCCACCACCAAGGAGGTGAAAAGGTGGGAATCAAAGATAAAAGGATAAGAGAGATCTTTTCAAGTGCAACAACAAATTTTGTTCATACTTCACAAACATTGTGCCACTCATGTTCTGTTTTAAATTTCATTTTTCTGTCAATTGTAAAAGTTGTTGCAAAGATTTTGTAAATCTTTCCCATGTAGTCTATAGCTTATTGCATCCTTAGTTATATAAGGATTCAAAGACTTCTGGGAAAAGGATAGTTATTTTTCATTTGGGAGTACAAGATTGAATTGTATAAACTCTGGTTTAAGACCAGTATATTTGGAGTAGGGTTTTGAAAGTTCATTGTTGAATATAATAGAAATTTTGATTATGAATACAAATGAAATACATCAATAGTTTCTAAAACATATGATGAGTACTTGTCTTCATTATTGTGTTTTGAATTTTATTTAAATTCAATGATCAAGGAATGTTAAATGTATGCGTCTGTTAGGCAGATTTTGAAATTGTTTTAGGGTTCTTTCAAGGAAAGATTAAAATTGCCTTAGGGTTATTTCAGTGAAGTTAAGAGTATCTAATGAATTTGATGAATTAGTTTGACATATGTATGAAGGTTGATATACAAGGTATATCTATTTTTATGTTAGATCTGTAGTTGTTTTAAGTTCATATTTACAGCAATTGGTTATGAATAATCATAGTAACTCCACACCCTAGGATAAATCATTGGTCTATTTTCCATTGGAATAGGTGACTATCATATTAAAATTGATTTTTGTCATTATGTTAAAATCTGTCAAATAAATGTTGTAGAGACTGATCTCTGTAATTCCATTTATATCTGCTAGAATTATTTTGTGATTTGATTTTTCTAAGTCAAAAGGGTATTCCCACCCGAGTTTATGGAGCTCAAAGTGTAGGGGGTTTAAAATCCATGTTTCTGTCATTTTGTATCTTGCTTGATCAGTGTTTGGGACAAATAGAGCAAGATCACCAAGAGTATTTCATATGTCAAAAAGAAAAAGAACTAACAAAAAATGGCGACTCTACTAGAGACTTTCAAGGAATGCGTTTAAAGGTTATTTTGATATTCTTGTTTCATATATATCAGTTCCTTGAAATCCAATTTTTGAAATCACAAGTTGTGTGTTGTACCTCATTGTGTCATATCCTCTAATATCATTGTTAAAGTTAAATTTCATTAATTTATTCCCAAAGTGTTTTGGGTGGTGACTCTAAGTAATTGGTTATAGTGTTTCTAAGGGGAACATTAACAGATGAAGTGTGTGAAATTTCATTTTAGATAGGATGAGGAATGCAAAGACAAACACAAAGAATCACTCTCAAGAAACATTAGAGAGTGATGTTTCTAAAATTTTTGGAAAAAACCATTCTAGGAAGGAAGAATCTTATAAAAAGACCTCTTGGAAGCCTAGATTTATAGGTCCAAGTGAACCCTTAGGTACCATTCCAGAGAAAGAAATTAGTGAACCTTTGAATCCTGAGTCTGACACCATGGACTATTTTGATAATATATTTACCCATGTACCGAAGAATGTATTTAAAGAAAAAGGGGAAACATCCTCCTATGGGAAATTTCTTTCCAAGTTCATCGAGTATCCCTTATGAATAGGTGGAGACCAAAAGGGAGATAATCTAATGAATATATATGATTCTTCTAGTTCTGATATTGAAGAAGTCCTCAGAGATAATAACCTTTTGAAAAGGGAATTAGATGAATTGCTGCTTATCAAGCAGAAAAATGATAAGGCTAGAGAAGAACAAATTATAAATCTCATCACTAAAAGAGTAAATTTGAATAAGTAGGTTGCCCAATTAAAATTGGCAGCTCAGGGTGAAAATGAAGGATTTCATGGTTTGAATAAAGAATTTTTTGGAGATGTAGTAACCTTGAGAAAAGAATCCCAAGAAAGAGAACACCTGCTATACAGGCCCTATGTTGAGGCAAGTCATTAATTATGGGAGTCAAAATCCTCCCAAGTCTCAAACATCTATACAAGATATATCAACAACTAATGATAAACAAACAGATGTTGATAAAGGAAAAAGGTGTGTACTGGAATTAAATGTTTTGAGCCTAAGATTGAAGAGGGTATATCTCAGGATATGTTCTCACTTGATATGAAGATAGAGAGGGCTAGAAAGACCAAATATGATATTGCAAGGAAGTTGGAAAAGGCAGAATTAGAAGTTGATGCTGTAGAGATGAAAAGAAAGATTGCTTTCTTGAGTTCTTCAATTCATACCAATGTAACAAATGATACGATTGTAGTTACTCAAACCATGCCTTTAAACACTTCTAGTATTCAAAATACTAGTGTTAATACAAATACCCATACATGTGGTGCAACTCAAGGAGTTGTGTCACAACCAGGAGGGAGTGGATTTAACAGAAGTGTTCGTCACCAAAATGTAGGCATTGGTAATAGTAGCCATAATATTGGTACAAATTTTCAGAGAAGACCTATTCATCTAGAAAGATATAGGCAACTATTTTTTTATGGTATCCTTGGCCAACCAAACCCTATTCGTAATGAGATCAGAGATAAGATTCCCAAATTTAGTGGGAATAATTCTATAACTTGTGAGGAGCATCTAAAAGTTTTCAAAAATACAATGAATGATTATGAGATTGGAGATGAGGATGTTGTGATGAAATTATTTGTGGAGTCTTTGATTGAGGATGCAAGAGATTGGTGCTGAGGTTTGCCTGGTAATGGTATTTACTCATGGGATGAGTTTGTTAGAAGTTTTGAAGAAAAGTATGGTAACAAGATAAACTCTAGCTTCATGTTGAATGAATTCAAAAATTTGAAAAAATTTGCAAATGAAGGCACTGCTGAATTCAACATTAGATTTCAAAAGGCTATGTATAATTTTTTCTAAGTGTTAAAACTGGATGAAAATGTATGCCTCACCACTTACTATAATGCCTTAGATGGAAAGACAAATTATTTTCTCAGAGATAAAGATCCTCAGACTATGAGTGAGGCATATAAGTTGGCCATAAACATAGAAAGTAATAGAAGAGCTTCTGGCAAGCTTGGAAAATGGGTTGACAATAGACTTTGGAAAGAGTAAAAAACACAGACAAATAAGAATCCCAAAGAAGAAGATAGAATGGATACATTAGTAAGTTTGGTGAAAGATCTTGTTGCTAAGGTAGACAAGAATGAAAAGGGGTTTCAAAATAATAGGCCACAGTATCAAAGGCAAGATAAGCCTTACAAACTGTCAGATTTTCCTTAAAAAACCCAGTGGAAAGAGGGAAAACCTTTGTAGAAAGAACAAACCGGTCCTAAGAACAAAGAGGTCACAGATCCATTGAAGAAGAACAATGCACATAATTTAGAAAACACTCCCTGGTGCATGGCTTATAATATGCCTCATTCCTCTCATCAATGTGCAGTAGCTCAAGGTATGGTAGAACCATGTAAAAATGTTGGAACACAAGAAAGCTAGAGTGACAAAAGACCTGCAATAAACATGTGTGCATTTACTATTGAAGATGACAGTGGTAGCTTGGAGGAAGAGCTAGAAGAGAATATGCTAGTCACAGTAAATTGTACAAACACTAAACTAGAAAATGTTCAATTTGGAATACCTAATGATGAGGAGATAAGATTTCTTACTATTGTTGTTGTGACACAGGCAAGAAGTTCATATCAGCTCAAAAATAGAAATGTTGATCAAAGTGGGAACTAGCTTGGTTCACTTTCTATCATAGAATTCATAAATGAAGAATCTACACATGATGTGGAAGAAGAAAAAAAGGGAGAGATATAAAAGGATGAACCAAAGGACACTCTAGTTAAGAAAAATAAAGTTACTCCTACTAATGAACAAAAAACAAGACAGTTGATGAGAAGTAAAGGTAAAATATCTTCAAAAAATGTCATGAATTCCCCAACTTTTAATATGAAACAAGCTTTATCCCAAATTAAGGTACCTATTCCTATAGTTGAGATGTTTAAAATCAAAGAGCATCAAGAAGCCGCTTTTTCACTACTATCTGCTTTGCCTGATATACATGATAATATTGGTTTAAATTGTGAATTAAGAGAAAAGAAAGAAGAAAAAGATGAAATCCCAGTCTATGTAAAAAGTGTATTTATCCAAGAGCCACATCAGATTGATCCTTTTTATATAACATGGCTTACAAATAATATATTGTTGAAAAATTGTATGATAAATTCGGGAGTTACTGCTAATATAATGCCCTATAGTGTGATGAAAGAATTGGGATTGAAGGTTGAAACTGTTGTTAGTAAATTTTATGCCATGGATAACAAGGAGGTTCCTGTAATTGGGACTTTGAAAGGTATTGAGGTCAAGTTGGCTACATTCCCTAAAGCTATTCTCAAAATGGACATTGTAGTAGTAGATACTCAGCCCCATTTTGGGATGCTACTATCAAGACAATGGGCTGTAGAAGTGGGAGGACATGTACAGTTGGATTTTTCCTTTGCAACCATTTCTATGAATGGAAATGAATTTAAGTTATTTCAAGAGCCTAGGGCTCCTATTTTAGTGGAGAAAGCTAATCCAAACATGTTGAATTATTTTGTAGATGTAGATATGCATAATTTCAGGGTTGAAAATACTCAACCACAGTTGAGAAATATAGATCCCATCATAGAGGAGTTGGAATTTAAACAACATGTACTATGGAAAAATTATTTTGATGGAGCATGCTCTAAAGAAGGTTCAGGAGCTAGAGTATTATTTGTCTCTCCATCAGGTACTACATTCAAGTACTCATTTTTTTGTCCTTTCAATGTACAAGCAATACAACTGAATATGAGGCATTGTTGTTGGGATTATAAATAGAAATCAAGCACGGCATTAAGTTTTTAAGAATTGTTGGAGATTCAAAGCTAGCCATATCCCAAATTAGATCAAAATATGCTGCTAAAAATGATATGCTAAAACATTATAAACATGATGTATGGGATAGCATTGAATTATTTGATGCATTTTCCATTGATTGGATAGAGAGATCTAAGAATATCATGGCAGATTTTTTGGCTAATGTGGCCTTGAAAAATGATGACTTAACACTAGCAGGGGTATCTATTGTGGAAACCAAAACTAGGCCTGCCATTCCTCATAATGTATATAATTGCCAGGTTTTTGAAAATGATAAAGATATCCTCACTTTCATTCATTGTGTGGATAATTATGAAGGTCAAGTCATTGATTTGAATAATTTGATAGATATTATTGATGGGAAAGAAACCATATTTGGCAATGAAATTTTACAATTGTAGACAAATGAAATCCCTAAAGGATTAACTCAATTGGAGGGATTGTTTACTGATTATGATAGTCATATGTGCCAAAAGTATGTTGCCAAATTGGATGAGTTCGGGGAGGTAAACATGGGATCACAGTGTACTCCTAAGATTGTATATATTGGAGAGAAGTCGGCTCCTCATGTGACAATAAATTTGATTAACTTACTGAAAAGGTTCAAACATGTTTTTGCTTGGTCTTATGAAGACCTTGAGGCTTATAGGGAAGATCTCTTCCAGCATGAAATCCCATTAAAAGATGATATTAAGCCTTTTAGATAGAAATAGAGGCCAATAAATCCTTTGCTAGCCCCCAAAATGCAGCAGCAGATAACAAGGCTCATAGAGGATGGGATAATAAAGCCAATTAGATATTCCTCTTTGATGTCCAACTTGGTCCTAGTCAGAAAGAAAAATGGTGACATCAGGCTATGTGTTGATTTCAGAAACCTCAATGTAGCTTCTTTAAAAGATAACTACTCTTTTCCAAACATGGAGGCAATGCTACAAAGAATTACAGGTTGTGAATTGTTTTCCATGATGGATGATTTTTCTGGTTACAACCAGGTACTAGTTCAGGAGTTTGAACAATTTAAAACAACATTTACTACCCCATGGGGTACATATATATGTGAGAATCCCATTTGGCCGATGAATGCAAGAGCTACTTTCCAAAGAGCCATGGATGTGGCTTTGAAAGATTTTGTAAATATAATTATGGTGGTGTATCAAGATGATTTAATTGCATATTCTCAAAAGGCTGAGGATCATTGTAAACACTTGGAGAAAACTTTTACTAAAGCCTTGGAGTATTGGATTTCATTAAATCCAAAGAAATGTCACTTTACTGGGATAGAATGTAAATTGTTGGGACATATAGTGTCAAAAGAAGGTGTCAGGATTGAACCTGAAAGAGTGGAATCCATTGATAAGGTATTTCCCCTCAAAAATATCAAAGGTGTTTAGTATTTCCTTGGGAAAGTAAATTTTGTAAGAAGGTTCATTGCAAACTTTGCTAAGATAGTGAAGCCCATTGTTAAATTGCTGAAGAAAAATGCTAAGTTTGAATGGGACAAAGAAATTGAGTTAGCTTTTGATGAAATAAAGATGTCTATGCAGCAAGCACCAGTGTTGAGATCTCCATATTATGAAAAGCCTTTTTCTCTGTTTTCTTTTGCTTCATTTCAAACCAATGCTGCAGTGCTTTAGTAGAAGGATGATGAAGGCTTTGAACATCCCATAGAATTTTTCAATAAGTCTCTGCAAGCAACAGAACTTAATTATGAGATAATGGAGAAACAAGCCTATGCCTTGGTCAAAGCAGTCAAGGTTTTTAGACCTTACGTAGTTTGTGCAAAAATAATTGCATATGTGCCACATGCTACAATGAAAGATATATTGTCTCAGTCTGAAGTTACCAGGAAGAGATGTCGATGGATCAAGAGGATCTAAGAATTCAATCTAGAAATTCAAGTTACTAAACTGGTAAGGGGTTTAGGCTTGGCCAAGTTAATGAATGACACAAACATGGAATTGGCTCAAGTAAAAAATGTATAGGCAGTGAATGTGAGTTATACAAGTATAGAATTACAGCCATGGTATATTGAAATTGTGTTTTTTTTCTAAAAATTGGTAAGTGTCTAGAACACATGTTAGATAATCAAAAAAGGACTCTGAAGTTCCATGCTCAAAGATATGTATTGATACAAGGTGATTTATTTTAAAATAATAGGGATGGAATTTTATTGTTCTATCTAAATGAATCACAATCTAAAAAATTCTTCAGTGAAATGATGAGTATTTGTCTTCATTATTATGTTCCGAATTTTATTTAAATGGAATGATCAAGGAATGTTCAATTTAAGCGCCTGTTAGGCAGATTTTGAAAAAAATTTAGTGTTATTTCAAGCAAATATTAAAATTACCTTAGGGTTATTTTAGTGATGTTTAGAGTATCTAATGAATTTGATGAATTAGCTTGGCATATGTATGAACGTTGATATACAAGGTATATCTATTTTTATGCCAGATCTATAGTTGTTTAAAGTTCATATTTACAACAATTGGTTATGAATATTCATAGTAACTCCACACCTAGGATAAAGCACTGGTCTGTTTTCCATTGGAATAGGTGACTATCATAATAAAATTTATCTTTGTGATTATGTTAAAATCTGTGAAATAAATGTTGTAGAGAATGATCTCTGTAATTTCATTTATATCTGCTAGAACTATTTTGTGATTTGATTGTTCTAAGTGAGAAGGGTATTCCCACCTGAGTTTATGGAGCTCAAAGTGTAGGGGGTTTAAAAACCATGTTTTTGTCATTCTGTATCTTGCTTGATCAGTGTTTGGGACAAACAGAGCAAGCTCACCAAGAGTATTTAATATGTCAGCAAGAAAAAGAACTAGCACTTCTCATGAATCATTTTTCCATGGAATGCAGGTTTCAATACCCTTTTACTTATATGATTCAAAAAATGAAAACATTAATGGGTTTAGGGATAATGCTATAGTTAACCGTTCTCTGTATGAAGGGCTTTTACTTCTTATTTATGACTTTTTTAAAGCCCAAATTCTGAGGAAGGAGATTGCTCAAAAAGATGAAATGGAGACCTCTGGCTCTGACTACATTCCTTCAGAGACTGAAGATAGTGAAGGTCTTCACTCTGAGGAGAAAGATTAGTATGAAACTAAAAAGAATATTTTGGGTTCATCCTCTAAGAAGCGTATTGTTAGTCTACATAATATTTTTTTAAAAAAAAGAAAAAATGGTGACCCCTTCCAAAAAAATAGACTACCATGGTTATATATTAAGATGAGGATTCCAATGAAAATGAAGAAGGTATAGACATGTAAGGTGAGGAAGAAATTTCCAGCGGAAAAGGCAGGAAGAGAAGGCAGACAATGATGATGAAATACAAAAAAAAAGGGTAGGAAAAGGGATGAGAGTGCTAGCTAGAGAACTCTCGAGGACAAGACCTAAAGAATTTTCCCTATTTCATGCCACAAGGTGAAGGAGAAGGTCCAAGATGAGCATCACAAGACAAACTAGGCCATTCCCTCTCCTCAATTCTTACAACCCCAAAATATTGGGAATGATAATAGACAGGATACCATGTTCTGCTGCTATATATCTGAATAGGGGAATATTATGAGATGGCATAACTTCAATGTCAAAACCACCAAAATGGGGATTACCTGGGAGGTTATTAACCCCAAGGTCATTGAAGGTGAGGGCAGTCAGATTAAGCTGGAGGAACTTATCGATCTGGCTATTGTGGTGCTAAGTGACAATACCAAGGAATTTGAGCTTGATCTACTCAATAATACTAGGAATAGAAAGTTGGATAGCTATAGGAAAATTAAATGACTATTCCATGAAGTGGAGGATATCAAAAATAGGGTTAAAGGTACTGACAAAGCCAATGTCGATAGAAATGCTATTGAACAGATGAATTTGAGCACCAAAGCCTGAAACTTGCAGGAAAAAATGATTACGGTTGTAGCTACCCTAAAAAACATTGCTGAACAGAGCTATAATATCTTTAAAGCTTCCAAAGAACACACTATGGCTATCATTGAGAAACTAGAGGAAAAATGTGAAGCGAATGATGCGGCCAACATGAGTGTGGAGAAAGAGCAGAACCAGAATAGGGTCCCGGCAAGAGGACTAGAGCTAGTGCTAAGAAGAAAAAGGATAATGATATGGCGATTGATCTCCAGAAGATAAAGGATTCTACTGCTAATATGGAGCTTCTTGAGCCCAAGGCGGCCACCATGATGGTGGACATATCTTGAGTGTCCCTGATCTTTTTCGTTGTCCCTATGCTTTTTGTTGTTTGAAGCTTAGTTTGTTTTCTGTTTTGGCCTTGTTTTGGCATGTTCTACTTTTAGACTCTGATTCATTTTGAATGGGCATATTTTTATATTTTTTAACTCTTTTTTGGGTTTCAGGAACCCTTTAAAACTTGTTTTACTTAATAAAAAACAAAAAAAAAATATTAAATATTTTTAAGAATTTGAATATTAGTTCTTGATTAAGGAAGAAATGAATTTTACAGGGACCTGGATCCACAAAGTAACAAATTCTTGAAGATTAACATGAAAAGTGCCCAAACAAAGGAAAAGTTGTAGAAAGAATAAAACTATAAGTGTAGCAACTAAAACAAACAAAAAACCAACAAAAAGCCAAAATAAGGCACCTGCAGAAGTTATTTACTTTCATAGAAATTGAATTATGTATCTAGAGTTGGTTATATATGTGTATATATACACATATATGTGTATATATACAT
>MU226687.1:0-14164 GCA_018584345.1 Thuja plicata
TGTATCTAAAAGTTGGTAGTTACAAAAAATATAATTATTTCCCTAATTGAAAATGAGATGTGATGCTTGATTCAGAGTATGATAAATATAGCCAAAATTGATAGCTTGGCCACATATGTTATGCTTGGAGAATTTTACAAACTTGTTAATAATATATGTTACAATGCCTAAATTAACAACAGTTGTATTGTGATAAAATCATTACTTGGAAAAGGGAAAATTCATTGCCCTAAGATATCTCTATAGTTGTGAGATATGAAAGGACAATTGTGAAGGTTGGAATTTTTTTTAATAATGATAGAAATGACAACTAGTCACCTTAACCCTAATTATGATATGGACACATGCCCCCTTTGGAAGCAAAAGGAATTCAATTGATCTTAACTCTCATGCTTTATGGGTTTTTGGCATTATTTTAAGTTTGGGTTCAATTCTCATTCTCAACTACTCTATTGAAATCGTTCTCGTGATTGTTATTTTTGAGAAGATGGAAGGGGATTTATGCAGACAAGAGCCTAATGACTATAGTAAGTGGAAAGGGGAGTGTAAATTTTGGAAGTATCTTGTGGAAGGAAAGATAATGCCATTCATGGAGCATCTACAAGGGTACGACAAAGTTAAAGCAAAGAAGGTTGTTCACAAAATTACATAACATTGGGAGAAGGGCCATTTCTCTTTGTATGGAAAAAGGTTAAGGCTCTCAGCGGAGCTCATTCCTATGATTACTGGTATGCAGCACTCTGGCATGTGCTTCTATCATGACAAGAAGGTCTCAGACATACCTATGAACTCTTTTCCAAGCGATGGAGAATAGCGTGTTTTTTTGGAAAAGGCTATCTTTGGGTATTATGATCCAAAAAAAATTAAAGAGTTGTAGTAAATGGTTCTCACTATCATAATGGAGTATGTCACTATCAATGAAAGGTTTACAAGAGCCCGTACTTACCACTTCATCCTCCTAAACCATGTCATACACAAGATGAGGGTTTCTCTACCCTACTACCTCTGTAATTCATTGGTGGACAACCTCAATAAACACAATAAGAAGGTAAGCTCTCTACTACTCCATAATGGTCTTATCCTTCTTATCTATGAGCACTGTAAAATGTTATTAATGAAAATAAGAAACTTTGTTTTCCGTCGGATAAGCGGAAATGAAATTTTCCTAGTGGAGAATGGGAATGTTCTGCTCATTCTGAGAGAAAATCAGCAAAAAAGGTTAAGTTTGATAAGGATGAAGATAAGGAAAATGACAATGGAATGGATAATGTCGATGATGATAGTGGGAAAGAAGCTGGGGAAAGGGATGAGGAGGATAAGGGTGAGGATTCTGGGTAGGACGATGGAGAGGGTAATGATAAAGGGTAGGAAGAGAAGGAAGGTGATGAGGAACATGAGATGGAGGACATTTTTGGGGAAGAGTAGGAGATTGGGATTCAGGTGGATGTCTATGCTGAATGTTTAGAGGATGAACATAATAAGATGCCTGCCTTGGTGCATGGATCACTGAATCCTTCCTTCAGTGACATGGAGGAACACATAAAGAAGGTCCTAGTGCTGGAGGAAGCTATTGATCCCTCCTCCTCACATGTCATCAGGATCTAAGGTGTTATGTTTTTAATATTGTTCCCTTGGTTAACTATGAGGATTCTATGAAGCATGAAATGGGATCCCCTATTTTATGGTTTTGAATTCTGAGCTCCTTGATACCTTTGATGATTCCAAACTCCAACTAGCTAAGTTATTTTTTAAGGCTACTCTTAAGTATGATAGGTGGGATTTCCAGAAAATCAAGAGTCTAGCCATCAAGAACCAGGACTTGGAGTAAAAAGTGAAGAAATTGGGTGGGGAGGATATCAGTAGAAAGGGCAGGCTAGCCAACTTAGAACATAGGATAATTGAGCTAACTGAAAGGGTGCATAATGGAGCTGAAATGATAAGGAAGATCCTCCAGGCACACTATGATGACATGATGACCTTGACACAGGAACCTAGATGCACTTGTTTGTTACCTTGAAGGGAATGACCAGTCTAAAGTCATTGTAGATGTTGATGTGGACTTAGAGGATATCAACGTTGCATCTTTGGGTCTAGGAAAGTGTACAAGAGCCCATTTGAGGAAGAAGGAAGCTTTTGATTCCAAAGATGTCTCCGCTCTACGTGAGACTGTGAAAAATATGTTCAACATTGGGGAGAAGGTTGGAAAGATCGTTGAAGACATGATATAGATTTTGGTCTATTTGTTTGTCTTTGTGTTGGTTTTTCCTGGGGTTCTGCTAGTTTTTGGTTTGTTTAGTCTAGCGGTTCTGCTAGTTTTTAGTTGGTTGACTACGACTTTGGTAGTTTGTTTTATCTTGGGTTAGT
This sequence comes from Thuja plicata, assembly GCA_018584345.1. Classification (NCBI taxonomy): domain Eukaryota; kingdom Viridiplantae; phylum Streptophyta; class Pinopsida; order Cupressales; family Cupressaceae; genus Thuja; species Thuja plicata. Next base: position 2,365 of record MU226687.1, read on the forward strand.
TAAAATTAAATATTTAGTAAATTTGTAAAGGGTTGAATAGTCCCTTCAAAACCCAATTTCAATTTAATCCAAAACAAGAGTTGCATTGCAACATAGTTCCTGCTAAATGCTGGCAGGGAAGGAAAGGTATGATATTGCCTATACGTTATGTTTAAAATTATATATAATTTAAAATCTTTATGGATCTCAAACATGCATATGGAAATTTTCAAAATTAGTAGCAATGATCTTGGGAGAGCATTGCCACTAGAACCAAGAAGGTTGGACCAAGACATTTCCTTTACATTTTGCAACTGTTGTAGCGTCTCAACTACCACTGTCATAAGGACCATGTACTTTTCTTTAGAGATAAGGGAGTGCATTGCAAGAGTGGCTTCTTTAGTAGCTCATTTCATAGTATACTAATCTTTCAATGTAGTGTCTATTGCATAAAATAATTTTTGTTTATCATTTAAATAAGGCATAGTTTATTACACTAATGTTTTATTCTTTGAAGTCATAATATATAACTTACCTTAATGCATTGTGTAGAAATGCAAACCCCTTAGTAGCCCTAACAAATATTTTTATTATTATTTCATAGGAAAGAGACTGAACACCTCTACATTCTTGAATTGAATACAACTCATTAGAGTTTGAGTCTAATAAATTAATCAAATTCTGAAAGTATAATATAATATTAGACATCAAACAAAGCTTAAGTGATCATAGCTTGTAGATTTGACAACCAATGAACATTGGAATGACCCTGATAAGGGTTATCAGAACTACATATTATATACATAATTGCAAGACAAAGGCCTTGATCAACTAGTGAGCTCATCATATTATCCTTTTCAAACTAAAGGACTACCTGGTCAATGCAAACAATACTTTGTTGATCCACTCAAACTCGGAACACTTCAACAAAAAAGAAACAGAATAAGCATTTGACAACCACTTAACACAAAACCAACTATGGTATGTTTCATTAGTTTCATGTTCTGGACAAAATTGCAGGGCAAGGATCTTGATCAACTTGGGAGCTCATCTTACCATCCTTTTCCAAACTAAAGTCGCTGAGGAAATGCAAAGAACACTTGGAAAATCCTGTAAAACTCTAAATCATTTAAAAAAAAATCTATGTAAGTTTCACAAGAAAAGGGGCCTTGTAAACAACACATTGTATTTTTGCACAACATCCAATCCCATTATTAAAAATAAAATCCCTCTCTCAAGGCCTCTTAGACAATTCTACATATATGTTGCAAACTCAATCCTTGTAGCAGAAGGCAAAAAACAAAATGTACAAATATCCCTGTAATAACAACCCACCTTGCCTCCAAGTTAATTTAAGTTATTTCCATCATAATGACCAAACAAGGTGAACATGTGGGTATAACTTCAATTTCTACACAATTTTCAATTGTATTGAGGGAAAATGTAATTCATTTTCCACAATCCATTACCCCTGCATTCAATATTCCTTACTGACACGGTAAATTATCAAGTTTTAGTAGTGATAAAAAAATCCTAATTTTTTTGTTGCAATGAGTAGACAAACGATCCCAAATTTTTTTTATTAACTTCATATATAAAATATTACAAAAGAATTATAAAACAAGTTGAACCCAGTTTTCAGACCTAAGGAGCTAGGCAAAGATGATAATAAAATTAACAAAATTTGAAAAAACAAATTATGAATAGAACTTTCTAATAGTTGAAGACATTCTAGAATCTTAGGCAATTCACTAAATGAAAGTCTAACAGACAAGGGCTGTATGAAATAAAATTCAGTCCATGGAAAACCATTTCAGAATTAAGTAAAAAATATAGAAAGTAGCAACTTGATTTAGAAAATATTGCCAAAACCATAAACCCAATTTTTAAGATTAAGAAATCAAATGCATTTTTTGACCTATTACTCTAAATTTCACATCTATCTATTTCAATTTGGAATCACTATGTTGGCATCACAATTTGTAAATAAAAAATGTGAAGCATTCTAGCATAACTGACAAAAATAACTATCTTGAATATAACCTATTTAGTTTGAACATGTAACATAAGCCACATCATTTGGTGAGGCCTTCTTATTTATACATTCCACATTGCCGCTAGTGTATGCTAGTTTGGGGCTTGGAGATGCTTTTTGTGTGTTCTTCTTAGCTACATCTTTCAATCCAAAGGTTGTATATCTTAGAAAAGCAAACAAGAAGTTAAGAAAAGCTCTTTCTTTTCAATTATTATAAAGATTGTAGTAGTTTTGATCCCAAATAACTAAGTTAGGATTACATATGAACTTAATCTCCTTTGACACCAACTTAAAAATGCATTAAGAAGTAGACACATAAGAAACTTAAATAAATCCCTAACAACTTGAGAATAAATACTATTAAATTGTTTTAGTGGTTTTACTCTTCATATTACTTCATAAAAATGCAAGGGTTCTACAAAGCAAGTAATATTGAAATATATATGGAAGTAGTGATCAGTCCTTGTAGAAGAATTAAAAAAATCCCTAACCTTGAACTACAATAATATTCAAGATCAAAATACTTGAGAGATATTTCCTGTCAAATTTAAATGGCCTAATTGTGTGAACCTACTTATAGTAACATAAGTTTTGCATATGTTCGTTAATTTGATGTTTACATTTCAAAAAATAGGGGGGAAAGATCATAGAAGTTGGTGGCAAAGATTTTTCTCCATTTATAAAATATAATTGACTTGATTAGTTTAACCTGAAGAATTCATCGTACAACAAAAAACATTTAACATGAAATAGATTCATACTAGAGAACAAACCTCAAAACCATGAACATTTTATCTATGATGTGTTTCTCCAAAACTAACCACTGAGCAGTTGCCATTTTTACTGCATTCTATAACTAAAAAAAATAGACAATATGTACACACCAATATAAGCACAAATGTTAAAACCCTTTTCTTAATATAAAATCTGCCTAAAAATTTGAAAGAGGTTGTTTGGCACCACTTCATTTTATGAGATTGGAGCTCTCATGTGTAAATGGATAGGAATTTTCAATATAATCATAGTAGACAATATGAGATATCAAATAGTTACCATGAGTTTTACAGAAATAAAAAATCCTATTAACTGAATGATATTCATGTAGGATTCAATGTTAATACAATGGTTTTGGAGAAAAAAATGGTTGTTAATGTGAATCTCAAAGAAAGGAGGAGTTGGGATGCGTGGGCAGATTCAGAAGGGTAGGTAAAGAGGATTCAAGTATTTCTATCTCAAAATGCCTCAAAAATCAGCGGCCCTATGTTAAGCTATGAGATAGATCTAGCCGAATTTCTTCCCAAAATTTTCATCACTCACTTCTTAGCTTTGACATCAATGGGAATAGAGTTATGCCCTAGTTTTAGGCACAAATAATAAAAATCTAATGCTTTATCACCTATAATTACTTGTAAAAGTCTAAGCGCAAAAGAAGAAAAAATATTGGCAAGAATGAAGTGGAGCATGCTCGACCTGTGTACAGAATGTTGAAACAATAAAAGGGTACGTGGATAGTTTATACTATACATACAATCATGTTTCTACCACTGATAATAAGTAGTAGAAATGAACATGATTTCTCTATATAAAAACCAAGCAATGACATGGTTTCCTCTGGACAAGAACAATCCACTAGACATGCAAAATTTATGGCTTCAAGCAAGACTGATGCGGATGACCAGTGCTCAAGATTCAAAGTTTCAAGCAATAAGGTAGAGGGAGATGTGGCCTCAAAATTGGGGATTTTAAGTAGTAGCAACATAGACTATGGAATGTCAAGTGTGAAGGTTTGTGAGCCTAATGTGGATGATCAATCAGAAGAAAGAAGGTCATTGAATATAGAATCAATCTCCAACTGGTGGAAAACAATAGAGTCCTACAAGGCTTCTTCCAATGGGGTTTCTTCTTCTTCCCTTGTTAAGACTAGGACTAGGCTTGGGAGACATAAGCTTGATGAAGCCAATTATCTGAGAAACAAATTGAAGGACACAAATTTTTCACCATAAGAAGTAAATGACAATGTGGTTAGTGTGGGAGAGAATCAATTTGCTAATGGTGAGAAGACTGAAAATGAAAGAGAAACAAGAGAGGAGGGCCAGGGAGGTCATACTGAGGGAAGAGGGAAATATAAAGATGAAGTGTTAGTTGATGAAGGAAAAGAAGAGAACTTGCAACATGATGAAATACTAGCCCCTATGAAGGATTAGAGGAAATAGAAAGAATTTGAAGGACTTGGAAAGGATTCTAATGAAGAGGACTTGAAGAAAGTGTTTGGCGAAGTGGGTGATGCAACATATGCATTTAGTAAGCGCTTGCACAAACGAGTTGTTTTCCTTAGTAGGAGGAGAATATGTTTTTTATCCTAATCTAACTTGGAGAAGATTCATTCAGAGTGCACTAGAAAAAAGTATGTTAACATTGAGGTCTTCTGAACCCCTACTTTTTCTCTCTGATCAGTAGGCTAAAAGTAGGGATATATTTGTGTATTTCTTCTAGTAACATTAATTGGATTTCAAGTGGGAGATTGTAATGGTTCTAAAGCCCAATCATTTCATATTATGTAACCAATGACTCTTTGTCATCTTGAGTCATTTCATTTTCTATGGTTGAGTTGTATTCATCTAGAAACTTATGTTCTTCTTTGATGAAAAGATATAGGTGAATGCATTATTTTCTGTGTGTAATGAAATGTACAAAGATAATATGATAATATATAATCCCCTGTTTCTAAAGAGGATATAGTCCATTTGGAGAAACCACTATAAATGTATAGTCTTTTATGTATGTGTGTTAACTTTGTCTTCTGTATTTACTCTTTGTAATTTTTTGCAATCCATTTTTAATTAACAATAGGTATTAGAGATGGGAGAACAATCTCAATGTTGGAAATCATGAATAATTTCCAAGAAAGTGGATGAATCAAAATTATCTTATTGTACTCGATCTATCATGTCTATGTCCTACAGATATCGAGAAAGTGATGATAAAGTTGGAGGTGTTTATCCTACTAAAGGGTCGCCTTCATGTATCTTCTTGACTCCTCCGTTGAAGTAGATGTTGAAACCAATTATGTTATGGAGGATTTCATAGGCATGTTGGAATCTAGTAGTGATAGTAGAAGAGAGACTGATGGGGTTTCCCATGTGTGTACTAGTTTGATAATGATGTGTTCAAGAATGACGTGTTTGAGAATTATTGTTTATTTGGCTGTGATAGGTGTTCTTTTGGAAGACATGATCTTGTCGTAAGTGTGATCCATTATTGGTTACGAAAGAAAAAAGAATCATTTGCAAAGACTGTTAATATTATTTTCTATGAGTGTGACAGAGATGCAGAAGATGAAGGGGTATAAGATGTTATGGCTAGTATGGTGGAAGAAATTGAAAAGTATGGTGGTAAAGAAGGTTATGAAGAAGCAAAAGATGATACCATTTTTGCAAATGAGGAGCAAGTGTGGGACCTCCTGAGAATAAATAAGCATACAAATATGACTTCTTTACAAATATTACAAGATGCCCAAGTGGAGGTGTGGGATCACCATCTACTATTTTTTGTTCCTGATTCTAGAGAGATCACATGGGTAAGAGATTATTTTCAAGAATCTCCTATGACAATATTATATTCTTCAATGTCCTCATCATTCAGTGGCAGTGAAAATGAACATGATTTGTCTATATCTGAACCAAGCAATCATCAAGTTTCATCTGGACAAGGACAACCCACTAGACATGCAATTTTTTTGTCTTTAAGCAAGACTGATGTGGAGGACTAGTGTTAGGGTTTCATAATTTAAAGTGCAATAAGGTAGAGAGAGATGTGGCCCCAATATTGGGGATTTTAAGCAGTAGAATCACAGACTATGAAATGTTAAGTGTGAAGGTCAGTGAGCCTAAAGTGGATGATCAGTCAGAAGAAAAAAGGTTATTGAATATAGAAATATTCTCCACCTAGTGGAAAACAACAGTCATACACAAATCCTTCCAATTGGTCTTATGTTAGAAACACTGAGAGGGGGGGGTGTGAATCAATGTTTTTCTATTTATTATATTTCAGCAGCTTAAACATAAATCAAACATACATCCAATGAAGCTCAATACAAGAACACATAACACATGATATGATTATGGGGAAACCCTGATCAAAGGAAAACCCCGGTGGGAATTAGTACCCACAAATATTGTACTAGTATAATGAACCTATTAAAGTTCCTTTGCCCTATTAGAAGCAGTCTTTACAATGCAAGTACAATGACCCTGTTAGGAGTCTTTACAAAACCCTGTTAAAGGTATATGGCTCACTACCAGAGCTCACTGCTTAATAGGATGAAGGCTACAACATTCTGATAGTTGATATACAATATATCAAAAGTGAACTGATATGCTGACACTGTTGTCTGATCAGTTTCGCTTATGCGTTGATGATCTTACTCTCTTAAAGAGCTTTATCTCATACTGACTTCACTATACTTCTCTTCTATGTCTTTCTCATTCATATTCTTTGACACTTGTAATATACATTTACATTACATATTTATATGTTCATGTCCGAATACACATGACTCAAGACAAGACTATAGTCAGCCCTAAAACATAATACACAACACTTCCAAAAAAATTGGCTTAAGTGTGTTTACAACATTACTAATTACATCATTACAAACATACTATCATAGGCACTTGGCCTTTACATAACAAAATAATATACGCTAATCAAAACACTAGTCAACTTTCATGCTCTGTCGTTTGGACTGCTGGTGTACTGATCTATCTGTAACTTCTCTGTACTATTATTTTGTACCATGCGTGTCTAGACTTAGTATGTACATGAAACATATAACATATATCTGAATGTGCATACTTTGATTTAGTCATTCACACATAAGTTGATGTGATGATTGTTGTATAACTCTGTCTGTCCTCTTTTCCATACTTATTCATTTTGTCTTCTAAGTTTACTTAGACAGAAACTTAGTATGACTTTGTTTCGGTGATGACAACACAAAATAAGTCATGCATCCTTGAGAAGTTAACTTGCCAACAATCTCCCCCTTTGTCATTTATGGCAACAAAGGAATGTGCCCAAGTTTATCAAAATGACTTAATCACAAAAAATAGCATCTTTTAATATATACATATACTGCTCCCCATTTATACACATTCTCTATTACTCCCCCTTTGACATTAATGATAAAGGTGTCCAAAACTTGTAAGTCTTTTAGATACTTACTCCATGTAAACATCTGGGTACACAACCTAAAGAGATTGGATCTCTTTCTGCCAGAATACCTTCATTGCATCAAATATTTGGAGATGGGCGCATAGGGCATATGTTAACTTCTCCATCTTTATCAAATCCATGTAGGGACATTGATCATATGTCACAATGGTGGCATCAATCTGTTTGATTTTATCTTCCAAAACTACTATAGAGGGTGCTAGAGCATTCCTCAATTGAGTTTGTCTGACTCTTATCTTACTGATCTCTAACTTAGCCTTTTAAATTTTGTCCAACTGACCTTGATAGACATTATTACAGATGTTCATGTCTTGCGTAGATGTCTCAACTGATTTTATAATACTTTCCACCATGATCTCTGCCTCTTCTATCTTTTTGATATGTTCAGAGGTGAACTTTACTCTATCCATGCAGTTATCTATAAATTTCTTACCTTTAGCTGCCAACTCTTTCAATATAGATTGCCCAATCTTTAGAGATTTTAGGTCTAAGGTAAAATTCCCTACCAATTCATTCAATCTCTCCTTTTTATACTCATCTTCTGCAATTCTAGTAGTAGAGTCTACTAGGTCTTTAAAGTGTGCTTTGAATATTTTTAGAATGTTGTTGACATCTTCAACTGATTGAATTTTGGCTACTTTCTTGTCTACAAGCACTAGATCATTCAAGATGTTTACTGATTCCAAGAAGTGAGGGTTCCTCATAACTTGTTTTTCTTTGGCTTTTTCCATAGCTAGAATGCTGATCTTTATTAAGTCTTCTTGTCCCCACACATCTAGACTTGCAGAGTCAGTAGTTAACCTTGACAACAATGAAGTAGATGGTAAAGTGGATGGAGTGAATATAGTATTTTGGCTGGTATCCATGCATTCACTCTTTACTGGTATCTCCTTGAATGGTATCTCATTATCTTGAGTATCTTTCTCTTTATTCAAGTCTATTAGATCATTGGAGGGAACTTCATCTTGTTGTACAAATGTATTATCAGTGCACATCTCTTCAGTGCTTAAAAATGCTTTATCAACTTTGTCCATGTCATTGTCAGATGCTGTCATGGATATCTTGATATCATCAATCACTATAGTATCTTATGAGTCTTTTTCTATATCAGAAGTTATTGACACTGAGGGTGGTGAAACCTGTGGACCTGTCATAGGTGTATTTTGAATCACTGGTTCTGTAACCTATTTGGGAGGAGCTGGAGTTACCTTTGTTGTAGGTGCCATTGATGGATACATGTGTCTATCCATAAACACTTGTGCAAAATCTTTTTCTATCTCTTTCCCAACTAACTCATATTCCTTATTCATAATATGAAGTGTCCTTGCCTTAGTTCTGAGATGAGGCTTCACCAGTTCTAACATAATTTCCTTCTCATCATGTGAGCATACATGGAGAATATTATCCAATGTTTCTTCTGTTATCCTCATGTCTTCCTCAATTTCATGTCTCTTCATTATTTCTAGTATGTTCCATAAATTATCAAGTATCACTGTCTTAAGTTCAAGAACTGACTTCTTAAAATTAATCATGTGAGGGATGATCATAGAATGTATCTCAGTTCTCTCAATCTCTTAATACTTTTCATAGACCTTAGCAATTATGTCTAGTCTACCTTCATTAACAATCATGTTCTTTAAGACATTTAGACTAGGTATGAATCCTACCTCAGGAGGAGCTTGAGTGTTCCTTGTTGTGCTCTGTGTGTTCCTTGAGGATGGGTGATTTGTGGGCGCTTCCTTCCTTCCTCTATACTTCTTACTTGGTATAGAAGGTGGAGATGAGTCTAGGTCAATGGTGGTAGAGGGTGCAGAGGTGCTCTCTACTTTCTTCTTCTTCTTCTGGATGTCATCAGTCTTCTCAAGTTCTTTGGCTATCTTAGCTTCTCTAGCTTTGTCAAGATCTTCTTGAGTGACTCCATGAACTCTTAGGATTCTAGATGTGATTTTGGATGCCTTCCTTTTGTTATCAGCACTATATAGAGTAGAGTCAACTTCATTAGTCTTTTCTCTGTAAGTGCCCCATCTGGGCTCATTGGGATCTTTAGGCACAGACAAAAGGACCTGTGCATATCCTTCCAATACATGTTCCTCCACTTCATACCCAAGTGGATGAATCCATTTAGTTCTAGGCTCAACTACCTCCATGCAAGTGCAGTCAGTATCTACCATGAAGCATATGGTTTCCTTATACTTTTCAACAATCTTCTCAGGTATCCTGAACCTTTTCTGCATCTTGATCCTAAATTTTTTGATGTCCATGTCCATAGCATCCTTTGCACTACTCTCTAATGTGGCTTTTAGTGAAATTTGAGACATAGTGGGTTTGCTTCTGTCTAGGTAAAGATTTGCAACCTTACCAACAATATGGAAGTATAGATAGATGATCAAAGACCCAAACCTGAATGTCTTGCTCTTGTCATGCTTGATGGCTCGGATGTTGTCAATCAATTGAGCGTGCAATATCTCACATAGTTTGTACTGAGTGTTATCCTTTACCCTTCTGATAGCTTCTAGAACAGTTGATGCAGAGACACTATTCAATCTACTTGCTTGCTGGAACTTGTAACCAAGGATCATAGTTAGAAGCTTTATGTCTTCTTCCTTGATAGGATCAACTGTTATACCACGGCTGTCACTTCTGGATAGGCATGCTTTCTCAACCTATTTTCTCACATCCTTGCCAGTTGGAAGAACTAGTCCAGCATTAGGAAGTCCAGTCATGTTATGGATTAGGTCTATAGTAATACGGATGGGAACTTCACCAATCCAGTAGAGGTCATCATGAATCCTACTCAACAAGATTTTAACCCATTATGGTTCATAGAATTCATGCGCATTTGAATACTCAAAGATAGGGTTGTCTATGAGGTGTGTGTATTCATCCTTAAATGAATAGTCTGGTTTCATCATCGAAGCCATGAGAGTGGCTATACTATTATCTCCAACTGTTTCCTTTTTGCAATAAATGTATGCGCGGATGTCTTCTATGTGAATGACTCCTAATGAGGTTTTGGAGAAAGCTCCTTCCACATCATCCAGTATGGATTTAAATAGATGCCTCTTAAATACAAATCTCTTCCGCTCAGCTATGTCAAATACAACTGGATTCGCCATACTTACTTGATAATTTAAATAGGGTTTCACGAAAAATTTGAAATGGCGTGACTTCTAGGGTTCCATTCCAACTTCTTAACCCTGCTTCTTAACCACCAAATCTGTTATGATTTCATGGTTTGATGCTTAGTGCTCCTGTGCTCTCTAAATTCTGTGATCTCGAATGCAAATGTGAAGAAGATCAAACACTTACATATTTTTATAAAAGTTACTACATTTATTTTGTTTGCAACCGTACGTATTTTTCATAGAGAATCTGAAACTTTGTTTAGAGTGTATTATAGATAATGTGTGCATGCATACTGCATCCAACAATAATCATAAACATAATTTCATAAGCGCATACTTAGAGGTGAGTATACCAGCTGCACAGGGGTTCCGAACTAGAATAGCTCCCCCTAAGACCAACAAGGTCTATTCAACCAGAAGTAGAGGATGTGTCCACTATGGATGCATCAATTAATTTGTTCTCTGCATTTTCCTTCTTTACTTCAACCCAAATTTTTCTTGAATCTTCTTTTTCTTGAACAAACTTGACTTCTCCTTCTTCAAATAGTGATTTCTTAGGATCCTCTTGTTTTTTATTTTTGGATCTATAGAACTTTTAGATGTGTCCAACCTTTCCACATGTGTGACAAATGATAGGAGGTATTATGTTCTTGTTCATCATGCTGCACTACTTTTATGTGTGTCCATTGTAGTTACATACCTGACATGTAATCTTTTGCAAATTTCTTTGAGGCTGATTTCTCTGATCTTTATTTTTCTCTTATTCTGCTGTGACTGATTTCTTTGATTTATTCTACAATGTATAGCCCTATGACCAAACTTATTATAGGAGTAACAATAACCATTGAAAGGTTTTACCTCTTTGCAATCTCTTTCCAAATGACCATGTTTATTACACGCATAACAAGTTCTGTTAACTTGCTTGATTTCTCCTTTAGATGGATCTGTTTTAATCTTTGCAACATTTTTAAATTTTTTTTCTTATGAAGAAGCTTCATGTGCTTTCTTTCTTTCTTTCTTCTAATGAATTGATTTCAACTTGTTCTACACTATATCCAAGACCGTGTTGCCTCTTAGCTTTTGTGCATTGAGCTGAGATTGTAGTGAATCAGAACTTGTGTGGAGTTTATCAATCTTATCCTTTGCTTCTGTTAATTCAGATTCCATCTTTTTCTTTATGTTCTATAATTCCAAGACTTTCATGTTTGCTTGTAAAAGTTCATCTTCTAATTGTTTGCTTTCTTTGAAATTTTCTTCAATAACAATTTGACTGTCAGTTAGTTGTTCATCCAAATTTTCAAATTTATCTTTCAGAGACATGTTCTCTTCATTCATCTTTTTGACCATTTTCCCTAAATCACTTGTAGAACAATCTTTCAAATATTTTCTCAATTTCTTGATAAGCATTTGTGAGCCATCAACTTTTAGT
>MU226687.1:14264-30869 GCA_018584345.1 Thuja plicata
GGGGGGGGGGCTGAATCAGTGTTTGTCTATTTATTATATTTCAGAAACTTAAACATAAATCAAACATACATCCAATGAAGCTGAATACAAGAACACATAACACATGATATGGTTACAGGGAAACCTTGATCAGAGGAAAACCCCGGTGGGAATTAGTACCCAAAAATATTGTACTAGTATAATGAACCTGTTAAAGTTCCTTTGCCTTGTTAGAAGTAGTCTTTACAATGCAAGTACAATGACCTTGTTAGGAGTCTTTACAAAACCCTGTTAAAGGTATATGGCTCACTGCCAAAGCTCAATGCTCAATAGGATGAAGGCTACAACCTTCTAATAGTTGATATACACTATATCAAAAGTGAACTATTGTGATGACACTGTTGTTTGATCAACTCTGTTTATGCGCTGATGCTCTTACTCTCTTAAAGAGATTTATCTTATACTGACCTCACTATATTTCTCTTTTATTTCTTTCTCATTCATATTCTTTGACACTTGTAATATACATTTACATTACATATTTATATGGTCATGTCCGAATAGATGCAACTCAAAACAAGACTATAGTCGGCCCTAAAACATAATACACAAAATTTCCAAACAAATTGGATTAAGCATGTTTACAAAATTACTAATTACATCATTAAAAACATACTATCACAGGTGCTTGGCCTTTACATAACAAAATAATATACGCTGATCAAAACACTAGTCGACTTTCATGCTCTATCTTCTTGACTACTGGTGCACTAATCTGTCTGTAACTTCTTTGTACTATTATTCCATACCATGCATGTCTGGAATTAGTATGTACATGAAACATAGAACATATATATGAATGCACATACTCTAATTTAGTCATTCGCACATGCGCTGATGTGTTGATCGCTATATAACTCTGTCTGTCCTATTTTCCATACTTAGTCATTTTGTCTTCTAAGTTTACTTAGACAGAAACTTAGTATGACTTTGTTTCCATGATGACAACACAAAATAAGTCATGCATCCTCAGGAAGTCAACTTGCCGACATCTTCTTCTTCTCCTGTTAAGACTAGGACTAGGCCTGGGAGACATAATCTTGACAAAGCCAATTCTCTAAGAAAAAAATTGAAGGACACAGATATTTCACCGCAAGGAGTACATGAAAATGTGTGTAGCCCTGGAGATAATCAGGTCACTGATGGTGAGAAGAATGAAAATGACAAAGAAATAATAGAGGAGGGCCAGGGAGGTGATACTAAGGGAAGGAGGATATAAAGAGGAAGTGCTTGATGAAGGAGAGGAAGAGCACCCACAACATGATGAAATGCTAGCTCCTATGAAGGAGCAGAGGAAAGAAAAATAATTTGAAGGGATTGACGAGGATGATAATGAAGTGGACTTGAAGAAAGTATTTGGTGAAGTGGGTGATGCAAAAAATGAATTTATTAAGCGCTTACACTGACGAGTTGTTTTCTTTGGTATTGTTATTTCAACAAAGGTTGTATTTTCCACGTCTCATAAAGTAGGAGGAGAAAATGTTTTTAATTTTGATCTAACTTGGAGAAAACTCATTCAGAATGTGTTGGGACAAATTCTGGCAACATTGAGGTCTTCTCAAAGCCTACTTGTTCTTTGTGATCAATAGGCTCAAAGAAGTGATATCTCTGTGTAGCTCTTCTCGTAGCATTGATTGGAATTCAAGTGAGAGAATTTAATGATTTTGAAACCCAATCATTGTATATTCTTTAACCGATGATGCTTTGTATTTTTGAGTTGTTGCATCTTCTACGGTTAAGTTGTATTCATCTAGAAACTTCCATTCTTTGGGAAAATGGTATAGGTGAATGCATTTTTCTGTGTGTAATTAAATGTACATAAATAATATGATAATAGAGAATGCCCTATTTCTAAAGTTGATGTAGTCCATTTGGATGAACTGCTATAAATTTCTCATCTTATGTGTATGTATGTTAACTTTTCCTTCTACATTTACTCTTTGTAGTTTTCTGGAATCCATTTTCAATTAACGCAATTCATATTGACTTTCACAGTTAAGCTCATTGTTCAAAATGTCTAGAGATACCAGACTAGAGAGATTATGAAGTTCAAAATCTGAAAAAATATTGTGAGGTATGGCATATTTTAAAACATTGTTAGTGGAATCATTACATGTTTCCAGATGACTAGACCGGTCATGAAGGCCTCCCTTGAAATTCAAGAGTGATATTTTATCATGTGGTGGACATCAAGATAGCCAAGAAAATGACAACAATAGAAGAGATTCTAGCAAGAAAGTCATTGAAAAACATCCCCTACAAGAGCCCATTTATGAGCAGAACAATATGAAGAAAAGAACTACTAATCCACCCCCACAACCCGCATAAAGTCTCACAAATCATTTGAAACCCTAAGAAATATTCAAACAATGAATAGAGGATAATGCCCACCAAAGCCACTTCATCCCAAGTTGGGACATGCTAACAACCATGACTTCCATTGACATAGATAAAGACAAACAAAGTGATTAATGGGGATCACATAGAAATTACTTTATAAAATATTAAGATGGGACGAATGTATCAGATTTCCATGAAGTTCATTAATGAGAAGAGTTCACACTGAATAATAATATTCAAGAGAAGGATCAGTGCCAAAAACATTGTATACCATGTATTGATCTCCAGGGTGGGACTGAACCATGCTCCATGTATTTTCATTGTGCAAAACATAAATTGAAGTCCACCAAATTTATGCACCATAAAACATGACATCATATGGTAACTGATAAAAAGAGTTAATGTATAATTGAGATAGAAATCAAAACTTTTATCTTCTACGTTGTAATTGAAAAAAACTGTCAACCACATTTTGAGAATTTGACTAAAATTTTAACCATCCCAAGCTCTACTCTCCCAATAAAGTACAAAATCATTCCATCTTAGAATAATTTAATTGGTCCCTGAAGGATCCTATTGAAAGAAAAAAAATGTCAGGAGCCAGATCAGATGAACTCTTCCAATAGGTTAACTTTTAGTTTTCACTGATCTTCATCCCAGGCAACCATGTATTGGCTGGAGAGTCAAAGCTCAGCCAAGAAATCTCAGATTTATTTCCATCACTTAGCACTACAAAATTGGTAGAATCTAATATCACAAATAGAGAAGCCTTGTTCTATATATTGACCGACCAAAGAGATGCACCCTCTTTTATAATCATGCGCTAAATTGAATGTGCAATTGAATGAGTGGAGAAGAACAAACAATGCAAAATACAAACCATTGATTTCACAAGTCTGGTCTGGAACTCTTCTTTCAGTAGTAACAATTTGATGTCCCCTGACATAGTACCGAGGAAATGATGTGAAAAGGGTACAAATAAATGAACGTGGTAGATCTTTCCATGGAAACCTTTTTCTAAGGAAGATTGGTGATTGTTGGATTGAACTTTTAGCCTCTTCACTTCAAATAGAAAACACATTTAGCGTAATTAAAAATAGTAATCACACCGTAGTGTGTAATGGGTAGGTCTCAGAGGTATGGAAGGCCAACTAAGTTTTTTCCCTTTGTTTGTCTCTCCCTCTCATCCTCTCTATATCTACTTATCTGTCTATCAATATATCTCACTATCTATATATTCTTCCCTATCTCTCTGTATTTATCTCTCCCCTTGTATCTCCCTAGATCTATTTTTATCTTTACCTCTCAATCTACCTTAATCTCTCAATCTATTTTTCTCCTATTCTTCATACTCTATATTCATTTCTATTTCTATCTTCTTCTCCCCCCTCCATATCTAGACACATCTCCCTCTCTCTATCCATCCATCTCTCTCCATCACCCCTTTCCTATAACTTTAAATATCTACATCTCCATATTTCTTCCACAATCACTCCCTCTACCTCTGTATCCTTTTTCTTATAAAAAGACATTCTCCCCACCCATATAGACACTAACAACTACAGGAGACGCATCAACCAAAAAGAGTGAAATAAGGGCACAATGGACAGGGCCAGAGAATGCCCAAGCAAAAATCATGGAACCACTAACTACAAATCATAAATCAGAGCCAAGCCATGGAAAAGGAAAAGAAACAACAATACCAGCAACCTCCACAATAGCATATGAAACCTCTACAAGAAGCACACCAATCAAATGAATAGAGGAGGACAAGGAAAACCAGTCCACCCACTCACCCACAGCCACAAAATTCCTACAAGGAGCAATAACCAAACTGCCCCATCCAGGAGAGGAGGTAACAAGATGACCTCCATCATCATCTTCATCTAAATCTCCCTCTGAGGAGTCTGAAACAACTCCTCAGCCTCTAGAAACCCTAGATGGGCCATTTCCCTTCCCACTCACACCTAGTAAAAAAAAAACTCATCACTAGAGTTCTAAATCTAATCTTGAAATTTATAGGAGAATCTGGAGTTTCTTCTTATTTTCTCAACATTTACATAGTTGGAACCAGTTTCACTCTCATGTATAGAAGTTGGATAACAGAAGGGAAAGTGAGATGAGCTTCATTTCTTCTATGTTTTGTATTACTCAAATCATCTTGTTTATTATTTATGATATGCTCTTCTTTATATAGTTTTTATCCTCAAAAGAAATTATTTTCTTCCAATCAAATTGTTGTGAGATGATTATGGAACTTAATCCTAGCTACATATTGCTTATAATTTCATAATGAAGATAAAATTTGTAGGCAATATCACATACTTGATGCTCATGCTTGGAGGTCTTCAACCTATTCACTATCTGATAAATTTGGGTTGCATTTTGTGATAGTCGACTTAAGATATCCTCATGTTTGGTTTGTACAAGGTCTAGTGGAGGACATGGAGGGTTTTAAGGATTTTTGTGTTGTTAAGGGGTATCATTTTGTGGCTCTTGTACAAGTTAAGGGGAAGTGTTTTGAGGGTCTATTTGTTGTTATTATTGTTGTTGTTTTTGTTGATGTTCCAAAATTGTTGTTTTGTGATTTGTTGTGGGGTAATGTTTTGAGAATCTATCACGAATTTAAAAACAAAACACAAAAATAATTAAAAAAAACTTGCTATGAGAATTCAATTTCAAACAAAAAAAATATCAATACTTACCTTTGTGATAGCATGGCATGGTGAAGATTTGATAGAAACATTTCAAATTTGTTATGTTGTGTGAAACACGATCGAATTTTATTGTTGAAAAATATTCTTTTGTTGTTCTTAGTCTGTGGCCAAGGGTTTTCAATGCCCTTTTGGCCGCCATAAAAAGTAATTTTAACTTTTACAAAACGTGACTAATTTTTTGTGATAATAAAAACCCAATCAAGTTTTTATTATGATAATAACCTGATCGAGTTTTTCATCTTAGCCTTGGTATTTACCAAGCCATATCCTAATAAAGATATTTTAAATTTAAAAAAAAAAAACTCAATTGGGTTATTAGTTATTTGGACATTTTTCCCCTATGGTGGCCAATTTTATGCACATGATCTTTGTGCATACACCCTTATTAAAAACACTAAATAGAAATAGGCTATCAGACAGATTATTTCTTTTAACACTGTCTTTCACTTTCCACTAGGTAGAAACCCATTTCCTTAATCAATCAATAGAAGGACAAAACAAAGGAAATGACTAACAAAATAATTTTTTAGCTCCACCATTGTCTCTATTAAAATCTCATTAGGAACTTAAGAAATAGTCTCATTGACCTTGCAGGAAGAACCATGTGCATTCTCAGAGGTAGAGTTCCCATCTTAGGTGGGCTGACACCAAGCATATTATCCACATATGATGAAGGAGTCTCCCCTAAAGGAAGGAATCCAAAGAAGAATCAATATAGCCAAGGATATGATGTCCTTCAAGACTTGAGGTAGGGTGTACATTTGTAAGTAGGATCCTTGCACTAGGAATGAGAATGAAATTCACCTCCTTTGGGCATGGAGAATATGGGAAATGAAACAGTAGGTTCCATCCAAAGATCTTATTTGAGATCTTGTAGAAGGTAGATCAGAGCAGAGTAGAGTGCATTCCCGATAATAACTATTCATTAAGAGATGTTATTAGCAAACACATGTTGTTTTGTTATGAATATTTTGATTTTGATTTTTATTGATCTGATGCTATAGTATCTTAAACAACACATTAAAAGTATCTATGAATAGAGTAATATTTTATTTTTTGTCTACTTTTATTGTACTTGCATTACTTCATAGCTGGAAAGTGATTTTAAAATTACATTCTTGACATGTAGGGGAGATTCTTAGCCATGGTCACAATTTTGTTAGCATAGAACTGTCAAGTCAAAGAGACTGGATGTTGGAATAATGAAACGGTGTGTACTGATAGGGGAGGGGTGAATTAGTACCCGAGGTGAATCAGTACCCTTAAATCTTTTATCAATTTAACCTTTAGTAAACCTTTCTTGCATTATCAACCATATTGCTTTTCTTCCTTATGCATGTAATATCAAAACATAAATGTAATTGAATGTACTCATTCATAGGGACATTCATGAAATTCAAGTACACATAACACAAGAATGGGTAACACAGAAAACCCCTAATAGAAGGTAAAACTGCGGTGGGGATGAAACCCACAAAGCTTCACTATCTGCAAAATGGAAGGTGCTGGTTAAGGCTACAAGTGTGATCACTTTTGATGATCTTACGCTGTTAGGAGTAACATGTTAGACTTGTTAATCCTACTCTGTTAAGAGATATTAACAACACTGTTAAGTGTGCACTTAGTTAGGAGATTTACAATAAGACTGTTAAGTCCACCTTCTTAAACAATTTCTTCTATTTGCTACAATTGTTAGAGAGTAGTCAAAAATACTTATTGACCTGCTGACTTGGAATCTTGAATTTTTGAATACAGATCCTTTAAGTTCTCAAAAACAATATCATCTAATTTTGATTGATTAATACCTTTGTCCTGCTCGGTAGCCTTGAATCTAGTTCTTCATAACTAAATTCTTCCTTTTGTCTCCTTCTGCATGTAACTCTGTATCTGATCAATCGATGTCTGCTTTGGCTACAATCATAATGTTCTTATTGATTATACATCTATATATACAAATGATTTGACCTATTTAGGTTTCATGCTTTACAATAAAAACTCTACGATCAAAGGTTTACAACTTGGCCTTGATCTCCTAGTTTGCATGTTTAAAATACATTAAACTAATTAAAACAATTACATATGCTTTACTTCTTCCTCAAGAAATAGTTTTATAGCTAATCATAAAGCTATATTTAAAAATTAAGTTCTTTATCTGACGTGTATCTCAGATTTTCTTTTCTCAAGATAAAAATTGTCTCTCAGTAGACTGGTGCTCAGTATGCTCTATAGTCTATGCTCAGTTTACTC
Organism: Thuja plicata; assembly: GCA_018584345.1. Classification (NCBI taxonomy): domain Eukaryota; kingdom Viridiplantae; phylum Streptophyta; class Pinopsida; order Cupressales; family Cupressaceae; genus Thuja; species Thuja plicata. The sequence continues at coordinate 21,608 of MU226687.1, forward strand.
TGTAAACTATCAGTGGGGTTACTCTATGAATTGTGCTCCCAGTTGACTCTATAAATTATCTGTCGGCTATAGCACTCTTGGTGTTCACTGGTTTATGTGATCACAGTGCTAAAACATTTACGATGACCTCTGCACTTGTTTGTTTGCTGTCACTCGGTGATCATGTAACCAACTATTCAAAAACTATTTCCTTGTATACTAATGAAAAAATTATGATCCTTTAGGATTATCGATCTCCCCCTTTGTCATTAGTATCAAATACTGATATGTGCGAACTGATATGTTCAGTATATACACCAAGTGTTTATCTTGTCAATGACTCCCGCTATGTGCATGCCTCGGTATAATGTATGTACGCACGTTCCTTTGTAAGGTACATACATTTTCCCTTTTTGTTTTTTCCCCCTTTGGATTTTCCCCCTTGTGTACATTCATTTTCCCCTTTGTACATTCATTTTCCCCTTGTGTGCATATTTTTCCCCCTTTTTTGAAAATAATGACAAAGGTGTAGTACTTACAACATGTCATATATGTGAGCATGGGATTTTTGAATGTCTACCATCTACTTCTCCCATTTCTCCTTGAGGTGTTCTAGGGTCATCTGCTCCAAAGTGATTCGGGCGTGCATGTCATATATACTCTCGGTAACTGACATTTTTGGGGTGGCAATTAATGTTTTTTCTGAAGTCATGTGTTGTTGCAGTAATGTGAGATTCAGAAGTAACATAGCTTGGAGCTCAGTTACCTCATCTCTAATTTTCCTTTTAGTCTTTTGTATCTCTAGTCTCAACCGTTTAGATTCTACAATCTTGGCATAATGCAATTGGAATGCATTTTCCTCTGTTGTGAGACCTTGTGTACTAGCCTCAAGATCTTCATCTATCTTTTCTATCTTTTCACTATGCTATTTAGTGAAATGCTCTAATGTGCATAAATTTTGAACTAAGGTAACCACCTCTAAAATAAGAGGTTTCAATGATTATACCAGTTCAGAAAGTTTTACCTTATTCTCTGCCACTTCTTGGCTGATTTTCTTGGTGAGCTTATATTCGTACTTCTCTTCTCCTCATTCTTCCATGACCTTCTCGGCATCTACAATTTGATTGGTGATGACCTCAGTCAGAGCTAAGAGTTGATCAAGTATTGGTGCATTTTGATCAATTTATATGTCAAGTACTATTTGCATTAGTATTTCCTTTGTTGTTTCTAGTACCTTTGTATTCTTGTTCTCCTTTTTGAGCTTGTGCTACATTGCCTTCCTTTTGTAGAGTTCTCCATACTTGGTCAAGGACTCTGGATCTAGTGTCCTAGGATCACAGTCAGGTATATCTATGATTTCTTCAAGTGTGACCAAATATTTTCTCTTCTTCTTTAGTATGGTGCTGGAAGTAGGGGAATGTAGAACCATAACAAGTTCCTTCTCTAGTTCTTTCACTTTTGGTGATTGTGTGGGAGGTGGTGTGCCTTTGGTAATATGCTTGGTATTTACTTGTTGGTCAGTAGTAGATGTCTCTACATCAACCTTTTCCTGATCTTCAACCTTTTCTGACTCTTCATTTTCCTTGGCAGGTGTATCACATGGCTTATCCTCTCCACTTGAATGTTTCTCCTCCTCATTTGTATCTTGTTGCTTCCCATCTTGTTCATCACCTTATTATTCAGGTATGTTTGCACCAGGATCATGTGTGTATTTTCTTTTTCTTCAGATATGATATTGATAGCTTGTATCAATAATTGCATGTGACCTGGTATAATTGCCTGTGCAACATCCATTGTTTTCTTTTCCTTTGGTTGCTCGATGGAAAAACTTACATCTTCATGTAATTTTTGGGATCATCATCAGAATAAATTTGAGTTATATCTTTTATTGTGATTTCTATTGTATCCCCTAATGATTGTAGTATTTGGGGTACATCAGCCATGGCCTTAGTTCCCTTTATTCTCAATTCAACTGGAGTGACATCCTTGGTATCATTGATTTCTTTGTCAAGGTCTTCAAATCTGCCCTCTAGTAATTTGTACGCTCTCATCTTTGCAGAGAATTTCTTTGCATGCTCCTTCATCATTTCATCAATATCGTGAGCTGTTGACTTAGGTGGCATGAGTTTAACTAGTGATCTTTTCCTTATTTATTTCTCTGTATGCAAGGCATATGTCCATCTTGTTGATATTTTGTCATTAAGCTCTTGTGGCATATTCTTGTTGAATTGTATTGGTACATACTTGTATGCAACCATTCCCTTAATTATGGCTTCTTCTATCTTATTCTGATCTCTAGGAGATAAGTTTAGCCATTGTCTAATCTTGCAATGTGATATGCTCCCTATCTTGATGATTGACTCTGCAACCTCATCAACTGTTTTAGGAATTTTGATCTTTTCAGTTTGGAGTCCTTTTTCTTTCTCATCTTGTTCAGTGTCATCCTTGTCCTCTTTTCCTCTTATATATTTCCTTCTTTGTCCTGGTGCTGATTACCCAGTTTGAGGCTTTCTTTTCTAATAATTCGTCACAATGCCTTTCTTTACTGGTAGTGAGTCTGCCTCTTTTGTTGTTTTACTCCTGGTTCTTGATGCATTTGTTACAATCGTAAGCTTTTCCTTCTTGGTAGGTGGTGCATCTGATTCAGTAGACTCAAAGTCACTCAAATCTTCACCTTCACCAACAAGTGACTTTCCCTCGGTGTCATCTTGTTATTCTAATTCTTCATCGTTTACTGATAGTTTCTTCTCAAGTGTTTTTACCATTTTTGTCTTCTTTCTGTCAATTTTATTCACTACTAAGCCAGTCTTGATTCTAGACTTAGCTTCTTTATATGTACCAAACCTTTCCAATAAGTTGTTCACTGGTTCATTTAGTAAGGCTTCAATAGCCTTTGTAGCTTGATCAATGTTGATCTCATAGTCCAGTGGTGGTAACCATGATGTTCTCGGTAGTGCAGGTTTGATGAGAGTGGTGTCAGTGTCCACCATAAAACATATATCATCATTATATTTATCTACTAGTTGAGAAGGAATTCTCATCTATTTCTCCATCCTACTCTTAAATGTGGCAAAGTAGCCATCCATTAATGGTGTGAAGTTATTTCCTAATGACTTAATGAAGTCACTTATCTGTACAGTAGTGGGTTAGTTTGTATCCCATGTGACATTACCGATAGAAGGAAAGAAGTTCTAAAAATAGAAGAATATGCACATAAGGATGGAACCATACTTACATGTATTAGATCTGGCAGATCTAATTGTTCTCATATTTTCTTCGAGTTGCTTTAGCAGTAGCTTGGAATATTTTATATCCAACCACATATGACCAAGTTTCATCTCGGAGTCGGTGATTGAATTAACCTTCAAACCTCTACCATCCTACTCAGGCTTTAGTGAGTTTCTTGATTTCTTCTTATTTTGGTTGTTTTAGTGCCTTATCCTTCTCGGTTATGGGGTAACCTGTCACTGCGTGGGTCACATCCCTTGTGATTGGTTTTGGTTCATCCAACCCCATTTTCCTATCATTTACTCGATTGAGTACTATGTGAATCCACTCAGTTTTGAACTTTGTTGGGAACAATAGGGTATTGGTCAACCCTTTCACCTCAATGTGTTTGTGTTCATCTTTCAGTTGTCCATCTTGACATAGCTTATTGTAAGCTTCTATAATCTCAAGATTTCCAATCTCTGCAACCTTGCAGTGGATGTATGCTCGGACATCTTCAATTAGAAAAAACCTAGGAGGTATACACAAGAATGATCCTTGGTTGTTGGGTTGAGAAGCAACCTCAAGACATAATTTGTTGTTGGGCTCTTCACAAGTAGAGTTCTTAATCAGGTTTATCTTCTTGTCCTTCACATTCTTGATCTTTGCAACTCACGAGGTAGTTTCCATTTCTCATGAAATATTTAGATCTTTTTCAAAAATGAATTGTGATCTCGGTAAGTCTTGTTACTTAATGGATCTTCGCTGTGGATGGTAAAAATATGTCGAATTAGCCTTTGAATTTGCTGTGAATTGATCTGCAACCTTGTCTCTCTTTGTCACTTATCTTCGCTCTACTATTTTCTCTTTTTTTCTTGGTGATTTAAATGAGCTCTTTGTTTCCCTATTTATAGAAAATAACCTAAGTGGTGCATTAAATGCTTTAGCTACCACTCGGTTGATGAAACAAAGATGCTCGGGTATAATACCAAAGCCTTCATCCTCGGTGAGTATGCAATGCTCAGGGTAAGTTACAACTTAGATGTACTTTTCACATGTTCACCAATGGTGCTTGGTATGTAGCAAAGACTTGATTTTCTTTTACATGATTACCGATGATGCTTGGTGTACATTAACAACTTGGTTGTTTTTCATATGTACACTGATGATGCTTGGTATGTATTGACCAACGAGATTGGATTCACAAAATCATAACAAGTAATACCATAGTACATCTCTATCCATTATTACTTAGGTGGGGGTGGTGGAATCACCTAATCCATTAGATGAGGTGTCACCAACTGTGTTGCTTGGTCGAGCATTGTCATTGTTTGAAGCTCTCCTCCACATTTGATTTCTCATTCTCCTGATATCTTCAATAGTGTTTTTATTTGTAAAAGTACTAGAATCTGTCACCCAGTCTCTGCAGTCCTTGCTTAGATGACCGACCTTATGACAGTGTAAGCATGTCATTCTTGAGTTAGTCTAGTTCCTTGATCTTCGTATCCATTTCCTCATGCAGTTTGGATTAATGTGTCCATATCTACCACATGATGTGTAATTTACCCATGCATTTTAATCCTAAACATATGAGTTACCGACTCTTCTTGGTTGATAAACATTTTCTTTCTCTTTAGGTTTCCATACTTGCTTTTTCTTTTTCCTACATTCATAAGATGTGTGCCCATGCATTTTGCAAGTAGGACATTTTTTTTCCATGTAGGATTCCTTCTTTGGTTGGTTCACCTTAGATATGCATTCATGTGCTTTGTGTCCATGGTTATTATAGTTATAACAATTACCTATGAATGTAGAAGTAGATTTAGGAATACCTTTTTCTTTTCTCCTTCAAACATTTGATGTGTGGTCTAGTTTTCCACAGTGATTGCATAACTGCTTATTTTCTCTTGGATTTGTTTAGACATTCCTTCGATTAGATTGGTTTGATGATTCTCCATGCTCGGTATACCCTAAACTGGTATTGTTGTTGAGTCTTCTTTGTCCATTCAAAAAATCATCCATTCATTTTGTGTAGTGTTCATCTTTCTTGATCATATCATTATGTTGTTGCTAAATACTTACTTCATGCTTTAGTTTCTAATTTTGTTCTCTTAGTTCACCAATAGCTTCTAATTTTCCATTAAGTTTCATGCTCACTTGGTTGGCCTCATGACTCATAAGAACTATTTGAGTGGTGATTTCCTGGTGATGTTCAGTAAGTCTCTGTAACTCAGATTCTTTCTCTTGCAACTTTTCAGTGATCTTCCTTCTGTCATCAATAGCTAATGTTCTTTCTTGTTCATCTTGTCTATCATTATTCATAACATCAATCATTCTTACCATATGTGTCTCTTGGCCGATTTGCAGTACCTTTACTTATTCAGTCAGATGTTGATTGATTTCATTTACAAATGTAATGCTTCTTTCTGATGTGTCATATGTAATAGGGTATGTGCAGGATCATGGTATGCCAAACTAGGCCTTAAGTGGCAATGAAAATTTAGAAAATCAGGGTTAGAAAAGTTGATGTAAAAATTTGGACAAGTTATCAATCTTATATAAAAATATGTAAGAAGAGAATCTGTAAAAAATTGAATCTAGTTTCTAAGCTACTCTCCCTTCTTTAAAAAAAAAATATTCTATATGGTGAAATTTCAAATTTCAATGCACTAGTATGAAAATTTTAGGAAAAAGATAAGAAGTAGGTGTATGTCTGACCACCTTAAACACAATTAAATGATAATATTTTTTTACAAGATTCTAGATATAAGTAGTATAGTCATGTTCAGATGTGACGCATATTTGTTTGTAATTTTATTCCAAGTAAATAATTAATTATGATTTTTCTACTACAACTTTTCCAAAATATAAAAATCTCGTGTCTGACCACCTTAACTTAGTCTAAAATTTATCAAATTGATTTTTTTTTTAGCTTTTAATTGTAGTAGGAAAAGCATAGAATGTGACTCATATTTTGGATTTCAAAAATGTTATACCATTTGAAAGTTATAGCTATTTTTCAATCAGTTTATCAATCGGGACTAAAAATATAAGTAGGCGTATGTCTGACCACCTTAAACACAATCAAATGATAATATTTTTTTACTAGATTCTAGATATAAGTAGTAGATTAATTTCTAGATGTGACGTATATCTTTTTGTAATTTGTTTCTAAGTAAATAATTAATTATGATTTTTTTTGTACAACTTTTCTAGAATATAAAAACTCTCGTGTCTGACCACCTTAACTTAGTCTAAACTTTATCAAATTGAATTTTTTTTTCTTGTAGTAGGCGAAGAATAGAATGTGACACATGCTTCAGATTTAAAAAATGATATACCATTTGAAAGTTATAGCTATTTTTCAATCAGTCTACCAATCAGGACTTCTTTTTCACATCGCCACTTTTTGGCATACCATGATCCTACACATACCCATTACTAGATGTAGATCCTGATGACTCAAATAAATCATGTATCTCTTCTTCATGATATTCTATTTCATTATAGCGAGATGCCATGACTTTTCTTTCAACCAATAATTATTTCATCTTGTTTCATGCTTCTTTGTATTGCTCAAAGAAAATATGTATCTCCAACTTCTGCTTCACATTATTCTTGTCAAGCTTATACCTTTCCATTGTATGATCTTTTCTCTCAAGTGATTAAAATTTTTCAAATAAGAGATATAGCTCTGATACCAATTGTTGGAATAATGGAAGGCTATGTACTGAAAGGGGAGGGGTGAATCAACACCCTTAAATCTTTTATCAATTTAACCTTTAGTAATCCTTTCTTGCATTAACGACCATATTTATTTTCTTTTGTATGGATGTAATATCAAAACATAAATGTAATTGCATGTAATCATTCATGAAATTTAAGTACACATAACAGAAGAATTGGTAACGCAGAAAACACTTGTTAGAAGGTAAAAACTGTGGTGGGGATGAAAGCCATAAAGCTTCACTATCTGTAGAATGGAAGGTGTTCGTTAAGGCTACAAGTGTGATCACCTCTGATGATCATACCCTATTAGGAGTAACATGTTAGAATTTTTAAGTCTACTATGTTAAGAGATTTTAACAACAATGTTAAGTGTGCACTCATTTAAGAGATTTATAATAAGACTGTTAAGTCCACCTTCTTAAAGGATTTCTTCTATTTGCTACAATTGTTAGAGTAGTCAAAAATACTTGTTGACCTGATGAATTTCAATCTTGCATTGCTGAATACATGATGCAGGAGCATCCTGAGTGTAAGGGAAATCTTGCATCACCCAAAAATATGTGTTTTCTATTCAATAAGGGCTATTTTGTACAAAGTTGCTATTTTTGAAAACTTGCTATTCTTAGTAAGTTGGCCTTTTGAACTTGGAATGTTCTAATTTTTCAAGTGAAGGTTCATCTTAGTCATATAAGCATGCCAGTTGAATTTCATTGCCAGATCATCTGTATTGGCAAAGTTATTAAGGATTTACTGTTGAGATTTTAGGGTGTGAAAACTTTGAGCTCAATTTTCAAGACCTTAGAGGCTCTAGATTGAGGTCAAACCCCCGACTGACTGGTGCTTCTCTTATTAGGCACTGTAGATCGCGATCTCCCCTTTTCAAAAAGTGGTTATAATAGCCAATCGGAGCTATGGTTCAAAAGTTATGGTTTCTGAAAGTTGGGCTACCTAATCTCATATTTTAAAAATATTTAAAGCCGACCCTTTTGTAATAAAAGTGAAAAATAATTAAATGCTAAGGGTAGTCGGCCTTAATGGCTAGATTTTTGGAACCTTCTTGGGCGGTGAAAAATTGTCTATTTAAGGAAAGCCCGTAGTGTTTTCTAGAGAAGTTATGGGTGGTTATTTGAGGCTTTGTCCTACAGATTATTGTAAGGGATGCCCATGTGGCTTTTAATATTGTAATTCTAAAGTTTGTAATTCCACATTTGTGGAGCCAATAAGAAGCCAATTTTTAGTTCTTGCAAATTTCTGTTGTTTCTCTCTATTTCTGTTGTGTACTTGTGGTATTAAGGGGAGTCCCCTTCATCAAGTGGTATCAGAGTGAGAAGTTCTTGAGTGTGTAGATAGATCACCGACTGTGAGGCAGTTTGCACCAGGACCATGGTTAGGGTTTCAGTGATAAGTACAAAAATGCCTCCACAAAGGGAGCATGGCGGAAGAGCCAGAGGTGTGCCACCTGAGGTTAGAGCCCTCCAGAGACAAGTACAAGCATTACAGGAAGAGATTCGTAGAGGCATGAATCTTTCCATAAGAGAGGAAAGTGAGGATGAAGCCAAAGTAGAAGGAGATTTTGATCACGACGATGAAATTCTGAACCAAGAGGAGGAAAGACTTTTCTGGGCCATTTCCAAGATTGGGAAAATACCTAAGCTTGATGTTCCCAAATTTTTGGGAAATCTTAACCCAGAAGAGTTGATCAATTGGATCAATGAAATAGAAGAATATTTTGAGTATGAAGATATTAAGGATCCTGATAGGGTCAAATTTGTGAAGGCCCGACTGAAGGGTCATGCAAAGATCTGGTGGCAAGAGATTCAGTTGGAGAAAAATAGAAGAGGAAAGGAGAAAATCACCAGATGGGATCAGATGCTAGATAAATTGAAGCGACAATTCATTCCTGTTGATTATAAGCTTGATCTACTGAAGAAGATGCAATGTTTGAAGCAAGCACGGAAATCTGTCCAGGAGTATACAGAGGAGTTCTATCGAATCCTCATCAGAACAGGCCATGCGGAAGCTAACAAGGAGAAAGTTTCTTGTTACCTTAATGGGTTGAGGCCGAGCATTCAGGAGGAGTTGAACCTGATCTGAATGAACAGTATTGAAGAGGCCAATCAGTTTGCCCTAAAAGTAGAGGAAAAGTTGAACAAGAAGTTTGAAAGCAGGAAAAGCAGAAGAGGTCATGGTGGAAGATTTGGTGGATGATCTTATGGAGGCCAAAATGAAGATAAAAAAAAGGAGGCTAGTAGTAGTCAAGGTCAGAGGGGAAATAATTTCAATCAAAATAATAGAGATCAAAGAGGAAGAGGACAAGGGAAAGGATCAAGAAGAGGAGGCTTTCGTG
>MU226687.1:66713-83204 GCA_018584345.1 Thuja plicata
AAATGGTAAAAACCCTGGTGGGAATTAACACCCATAATGAACTATACTTGTTTATAATAATCCCTGTTAGAAGATCTTGCAACCCTGTTAGGAGTTGTTCTTTACAATGCAATAAGTATAGTGACCTAAGTAAGGGTCTGACCCTGTTAGGAGTCTTTTACAAATAACCCGGTTAAGGGTGAGGACTCACTGTCCAAAAGCTCACTACTTCAATGGTGAAGGCTACAACCTTCTGTAGAACAAATATGCACTATATCTGATGATGAACTATAGAGTAGACCTGTTGTCTTGATCAATTCCAGTATATTGTAATCTTTCACTTCTTCTTCACATAGATCCTTGATGAATGAAACATAACTGATATTCTGCTTTGTACATTTTCAGTCTCTTATCTTATCATTCACAATTAGCATTCCACAAATGACTTGCTATAAGTATCTTCCTCAAAGTATGAGATCATGGGACCTGTTAGACAACTCTTCATAACATCCTTGTCGCCTTTACTAATCATGCAAGCATAATTACAACCGTGTAATATAAATTGAATAGATGCGACGCTTCACTAAGTCGGCCTCACCAAATTAATTCTAACTTTGCAATCTTGTTGAAACATGTTTGACACCTTTGGATAACTGTCTTCAACTCGTAACTAATCTTGAATATACACACAGATATCCCAAAGATAGGGGAAACTCAAGAACCAATGCAATACATCGGCTCTGTACAGACAAACTCCAGAAACTTTAACTGTCACATAACAAAATTACACAACATAACTGAAACTTCATATCTGAGTCTATGTGTATGAAGAAAATATCAACAACATGTCTACAACATGAATATAACCGCACAAGGCTAGATATCATCATTCTGATAAGTACATACAAAACACTGTTGTATATTATATGTTTTCATCAATGACAAACATACAATCAACTAGCTACCAAAATTAAATCTCCAACAATCTCCCCCTTTGACATTGATGGAAACATATGATATTAAAAACATCCTTAGCACATGGTGTCTTCCTTATTTTTACAATCTTCTCAATATCCTCATCAAATATTTCTCTACACTGTTGTAGCTCCTTTGTCTATTTTTATACTCCCCCAAAGTATATGCCCCCCCTTACTATATACTCCCCCTTTGACATCAATGGAAAAGGGTGCCATAAGAAATTAGGCATAGGTACTACCCCAGAAGTAGAGTAGCCAACCATTCATCAATCACTCTGGACTGATGTTCTTGCTACTTTATCTAATCAGACTCAGGAGAGGGAATTACTCCCAAATTTTCCATGAGATACTCAAAAGTATCTTTTGATAAAGGCTTTGTGAAAATGTCTGCCAACTGTTCTTTGGTGCTCACATAGTCCAATTTTACTTCATTATCTACAACTTTTTTTCTAAGAAAATGGTATTTAATCTCAATGTGCTTTGTCTTTGCATGCATCACAGGGTTCTTGGACATGTTGATAGTACTGGTGTTATCACAGTGAATAACAATAGGATAGTCAATCTGTATACCAAAATCTTTAACCATCTGCTTGATCCAAACCATTTTTGAACAATTCAATGCTGCTACAACATATTTAGCTTCTGCTATCGACTGATAGATACAATTCTGCTTCTTTCTTACCCAAGAAACCAACCTATCTCCAAGAAATACTGCTTCTCTAGAAGTACTCTTCCTATCATCAAGAGAACATGCCCAATCTGCATCTGTATACAAATGAAGTTGTACATTCTTTGATTTAGGATACCATAAACCATAGTCTATAGTTCCCTTTAGATATCTAAATATTCTCTTTATTGACATTAGGTGATTCTGTTTTGGTTCAGCTGCAAATCTACCAACAATGCCAACTGCATTAGATATGTCTGGTCTAGATTGAGTAAGATAGATGATTTTTCCAATCATATACTTATACAGTGTCTTTTCAACTGCTTCAGAATCATCTTCTTTACAAAGCTTGCTTCCTGTTATCATGGGAGTGCATACTGGCTTATGGTCTTCCATCTTGAAAGTCTTTAGCATTTCCTTCACATATTTGTACTGATTTATAAATATCCCTTTATCTATGTGTTTTACATTTAATCCCAAAAAGTATTTTATAGGACCAATCATGCTCATTTCAAATTCATTATGCATTTCTTTTGCAAATTCTGAATTGAGCTTGTCATTACCTCCAAAGATAATGTCATCAACAAATATGGAAACAAGTGATAGTCCATCAGGTGTCTCTCTTATGAATAGGTTACAATTTGCTGCTCCTTTCTTAAATCCAATCTTGGTAAGATAACCATCTAGTCTCTCATACCAAGCTCTTGGGGCCTGTTTAGGTCCATAGAGTGCTTTCTTCAATCTGCATACCATGTCTGGTTTATATGATAGATTAAATCCTTTAGGCTATTCTATGTAGACTTCTTCCTTCAAGTAACCATTCAGAAAGGTGGATTTGACATCCATTTGATATACTTTGAAGTCTTTGACTTTTGAATAGGCCAAGAGTAACTTGATGGCTTCTAATCTTCTCATAGGGGAAAATGTGTCAGTGTAATCTATCCCTTCCCTCTGTGCATATCATTTACACACTAATCTTGCTTTGTTTCTGACCACTATACCATATTCATTCATCTTGTTCCTGAATACCCACTTTGTTCCAATCACATTTTTGTCGCTAGGTCTCTGAACTAAATCCCATGTATAATTTTTTATTATTTGATCTAATTCTTCTTGCATTGCTTTCTGCCAATCAAAATCCGTGCAAGCATCTTCAACATTTAAAGGTTCAATCTGTGAAAGTAAACATACCTCTTCATCCACTGTTAACCTTTTTTCTTTTGATCTAGTCAAAACACTACTGCTCTGATCTCCAATGATATCATCTTTTGAATGATACCTAGATGTGAACTTTGAAACTTTTGGTGTAACATCCTCATCTATAATTTGTGATACTTCTTTGCTTGATTCAGGTTCACTACATGAAACATCAATACAATCAAACATTTTGTCAATAACAATGTCTTTACTGCTAGGCCAAGGTTCATCCTCAATCATGGGTGCATATTCATAGTACCTTTCTTGAACCATGAACTTCTCATCAATATTTACATGAGTAGTTTCAATTATCTTCTTCAATCTCTAATTAAAACATCTGTATGCTTTTCTTTAAGTAGAGTAACCAAAGAAAATACCTTCATCACTTCTAGCATCAAACTTACCAACACCATCATCTCTCTTGATGTAGCACTTGCTGCCAAATATTCTAAAGTATTTTACTATAGGTACATTACCAAACCAAAGTTCATAAGGTGTCTTATCCACGCCTGGCATTAGTTGTGTTCTATTGATAGTATAGAGTATTTTATTGACTACATCTCTCCAATAGGTGTGCGCAACTTTTCCTTCAATCATCATAGTGTGAAGTGTATCAAGTATGATCATGTTCCTCCTTTCTTCTATCCCATTCTATTGTGGGGTTCTGGGTGCACTCAACTATCTTTTAATTCCATGTTCTTCACAATAGTCATAAAACTGGTCAGAGGTAAATTCTCCTCCTCTATTTGATCTTAGACACTTTAGTTTTAATCCAGATTCATTCTCCACTTTGGCTTTGAATATTTTGAACTTCTCAAAGGATTCGGAATTTTCCTTTAAGAAAGCAATTGACATCATCCTTGAAAAGTCATCTACAAACAAAATGAAATAAGTTTCTCCGTAATATGATCTAGTTTGAGTAGGACCACATAAATCTGTATGAACTAGGTCCAACTTGTTTTCAGCTAAGTTCTGTTTACTTCTGAAAGAGCTCCTTACATGCTTTCCCATAACACATTCCCTACACATTGTGTCAACTGGTCTTGCAATACTTGGAAGGTCTCTAACTTCCTTGACATTGCTTATATTTACTATATTATCAAAATTGATATGACAGAGTCTCTTGTGCCATAACCAACTGTCATCTACTTTTGCAACAAAACAACTTATATATGAATTGAGCTCAAAAATATTACCTTTTGTTTTAGAGCCTAATGCAATCATGTCTCCTTATTTTTTTCTAATAATGCATTTTTTATCTTTGAATTCCAAATGATAACCTTTGTCAAGTAGCTTTCCAAAACTTAGTAAATTGTGATGTAATCCATCAACATATAGAACATCATCTGTCTTGTTCTTTCCATCCAAGGTGACAGATCCTCTGTCTATGATAGGTTTAGGAGTGTTATCTCCAAATCTAACCATACCACCTTTGTATTTTTCTAGATGAACAAATCTGTCTTTATCACCTGTCATGTGATGAGAGAATCCACTATCAATGATCCAATCAGTTCTGATGTCTGCTTTGGAAATTAGGGCTATCTCCTGTGTTTTCTTTCCATCTTCAATGTCCATATGCTTAGGCAATTTTTCCATGTCTTTAAGGGCAACGAATCCAATTTCATCTTCTCCTCAATCTTCATCAGTTACACCTTCTTCAGCATGATAGCATTCCTTCCTGTATTTAGGTTTATAATCAGATCTAAATTTCTTTACTCTTGTGGGACATTTGGATGCAAAGTGTCTGATCTTGTTGCATGAAAAACATTTGAATGGAAGTTGTCCTTCATATTTCCCTTTGCCTTTATTTTATCTTTTAGAAATCATGGCAATTATTTCTTCTAGTTCTTCATCAACTTCTTCTTTCTCATTATTGCTAGAGACGTGAGACTTCTTACCATGGACTGAAGCTTTGAAGGTTGTTTCAATTTTGGGTTCAGTCTTCAATCTTGATATCTCAAATGTAGAGATCTTACTGATCAAAGTCTCTCTCTTGAAGTCTTGTGAAAATTGCATGGTTTCCTCTAGAATACTGATCTTATTTTCACAGTCTGATGTTAAAGTAGTCAACATCTTGTCCATTATATCTTCTTCTGATATTTCTCCACCATTATTTCTGATTCCAGAAACTGCTGCATTTATCCTCTGATTATAGGCTCTGGTGTTTTTCTTTAGGTAACATCTCAAGACTATTTTATTTATTTTTCCATGTCTTCTTGCATGCATTCTTTTCTTGAAAATGTCCTTCAAACATGTCTTCTAAATACTTCCATATTGTGTATGCCTTGTCTACCTTCTTGATCTCAAAAAATTCACTGTCAGATAATGCACTTATAAGGGCTTCTTTGGCAACTGCATTAGCTGTGAATGTATCCTTCTGTTTACTATTAGCATCATCTCTTGATAGGTCTTTTAGAGCGGGAATAACAAATTCTTGTGTGGCTATCTCAAAGATGTCAAAACCAACACACTATAGATGTGTTATCATTTTGTTCTTCCAATCCAGATAATTTTCTCCATCGAACTTAGGACTCTCTTTTCTAAAGTATGCCATCTGATCTACCTTAATCTGTTAGGCTTTCTCTCCAAGGCACTTGGATTTGATACCAATTATTAGAATAGTCCCAAAGGATAACTGAGAGGGGGCAGGGTGAATCAGTTATTAGCTAATTTAATTCTTTTATTTTATTAACTCTAGAATACAATAAAGTAAATGCACATTTAGATAACACAATAGACAATACCACAATTTGGTTATGGGGAAACCAAATGGTTAAAATCCCGGTGGGAATTAACACCCACAATGAACTATACTTGTTTATAATAATAATCCCTTTTAGAAGATCTTGCAACCCTATTAGGAGTTGTTCTTTACAATGAAATAAGTATAGTGACCTGGTTAAGGGTCTGACCCTATTAGGAGTCTTTTACAAATAACCCAGTTAAGGGTGAGGACTCACTGTCCAAAAGATCACTGCTTCAATGGTGAAGGCTACAACCTTCTGTAGAATAGATATGCACTATATCTGATGATGAACTGTAGAGTAGACCTGTTTTCTTGATCAGTTCTAGTGTATTGTAGTCTTTCACTTCTTCTTAACATAGATCCTTGATGAATGAAACACAACTGATATTCTGCTATGTACATTTTTTGTCTGTTATCTTATCATTCACACCTAGCGTTCCACAAATGACTTGCCATAAGTATCTTCCTCAAAGTATGAGATCATGGGACATGTTAGACAACTCTTCATAACATCATTGTCGGCTTTACTAATCACGCAAGCATAATTACAACCACATAATATAAACTGAATAGACGCGACACTTCACTAAGTCGGCCTCACCAAATTAATTCTAGCTATTGAGGATAGAAGAAAGATAAAAAAAAATCTACAAGAAAAATAGTCTAAAATACAAATATTTACAGAGCATCACCATGAGCTTACAAATCAAATTATTCTTATGAGTCAAGAAGCAAACAGAATAAATGTTGAACTCATTGAAAGAATAGAAGCTATCGGTGAACTGAGGGATGCGAATGAAAAGTTGAAACATGAAATAAGAATTCAGCAACAACATAATGAAATTATCAAGAAAGTTGAAGAAAGCAATAAAAGAATGGATAATTTTCTTGAAGGACAATGAAGAATCCACAACAATATCGGTCTAGGTTTTACCGAAAATGGAGAATCATCAAATAAAACTAATCCAAAGAATGTCTATGAAAATACAAGACCAAGAAAGCTAATATGAAATCACTATGGAAAGCAAGGCCATACATCAAATGTATGCAGAGGCTAAATAAAAGGTATTCCTAAATCTACATCTTCATTCATAGGATTCTATTATAATGTAACAAGGAAGGACATAAAGCATATGAATGTAAGTCTGAGATGAAACAACCAAAGAAGGAAACCTACATGGACAAGTATTTTCCTACTTGCAAAATGAATGGGCACAAAAATATTGAATGCTGGAAAAAGAAAAGCCAAGCATGGAAGCCTAAAGGTCAAGAAACTCACTATCTACTGAAGAGAGTTGGTAACCAGTATGTATGGGCTTACAATACCTTGACACATTGTACAGAAAGTGGAAGATTTGGTCACATTCCTACAAAGTGTATAAGACAGTGGAATAGAAAGTCTAGAGGCTGGACTAACCCCGGAATTACATCCTTACACTGTCATAAAGGTTGTCATCTCAAGAAAGACTATAGAGACTGAATGATAGAGACTAGCACATATCCCAATAGAAACACCATTGAAGACATCCGAAGAGCAAGAGACAAAATGTGAAGAAAAGCTTCAAACAATGATGAAGCTGGATCAAGCAATGCAAATGGTGACATCCCATCCAATAGATCTGGTGACATCACCACCCCCACCTAATAAGAACAAGTATGTATGGAACTGCATTACCCCAAGCTATTATTTTACATTAGTTCCATAATATGTTGATATAATGCTAAATTAGCATAAGTAAAGATGCATCATGGTATTACTTGTTAAAATCTATGATAACTATGCTATTGACTTTACATACCGAATCCCGCCAGTATACACTCAAAGCTAAGAATGCCAACACTTACCAAGAAGTGTCGGTTAACATAAGAAATCAAATTTGGTAAGTGTAAACTGAGGCTCATTTGTAAACAAGCAAAGTGAAAAAGTTGTCTACGACACTGAAACCCGTCGATAAAAGAAAGTGGAAAAAAAACCACTCTAAAATGTCATATTGTCACCGAAAGTGAAGTCTTCACTGACGAACTTCATCTTCATACACTAAGGAGTTGGTAAGCATTTATGATATGCATTTTAAGGAAACAATCATAAATAGGGCAATCAAACAACTCATTGTTCACGACGACTAGAGCAAAGAGACCAAGGCAATTTTGGAGCAGAAAGCAACTGAATCACAAAGAGACCACAACTCGACACACAACACTCCAAATTAGTTCATAAATCTTTGCAAAAGTAAATAGTAAGTTCTACAAAATTGAAAACTCTATTTTTACGCAATTCACAGGATGCCCTAAAATCTGAAAAATGGCTTTGACTTCGAGATCTGTGAAATCCAAGAACACAAAGAAGGATGAGTTCAAGCTCATCAAGAATTTGGCATGTCAAGAACCTAACTACAAGATTCATCCTGAGCTTTCCTCACAACCTGATGATGGTGAAGCATTCTCACGCATACCAACTAGGGTTTTACTCGTGGAAAACATTTAATCTTTCATACACTACAAGATTGTAGAAATTGGAGATTTGGAGGTTGAACAAGCTTATAAGAAGATATGCAACAAAGATGGGTCACTGAAAGATGAGCACAAACGCATAGAAGTAAAATGGCTCACCAATGCCCTAATGTTCCCAAAAGTTTTCAAAACTGAATGAATTCGGTTAGTACTAAGCTGAATGTATAACACAAAGCTATAGATTGATGAACCGAAGGTGATAACCTGAGATTTCATCCATACTATCATTGGTTACCCTATAACCGAAAAGGTGAAATCACTGAAGCATCCTCCCAAGGATGAGACTAAGAAGATGAAAGGATCCAAATGGGATGGCAGGGGACTAAAAATTACCACCATAACTGATGATGAGATCAAGTTCAGTTCATGTGTTCGACGATACAAATTCTTCCAAGCAAGCAGGTTGAACAACATAGCATCAGGTGCATTAGACACAGCCTACAAAATTGTGAAAAAAGGGAACACAATTGGACTTATCAAAACTTCTTCTAAATCAGTTGAAAGATAACTTAAAGACTATTAGGAATCCAAAGTCAAACACATGTAAGTTTGGCTCACTCATAATGTGTATTTTATTCTACTTTCAAGAAACATTCCCATTGATAGGAGATGTGAAATGGGACAACACCAAACCGGTCACCATGCAAATTAGTGAACATATAGCTTCACTGGGAGAAATTTTTGAGACAATCATGGATGAATACTTCACTGTATTCAAAGATCGAATGCAAAAGAGGGTAAGGATCCCCGAACAACTCATTGAGAAATATAAAGATGAAATATGTTTTATGGTTGATATAGATCATACATACATCAAGCCTAGTGTACCGATGACAACATGGCTTCAACCGTTGGAGTATGAGATAAAAATTGATCTTTCAACTAAGGCAATTGATGCCTAGACTAATGAACCACTGGATAAGAAACAACCCAGGTTTGGAACATATGAGGAGGCCAAGACAAGAATAAAATCTAGCCTGGTTGTTAAGAAAATTGTTAGGAAGAAGGACAAGATGGTAAAGAATCTCAAGAAAATATTATCGACAACTAAAGAAGAAACTGAACAGGATGAAGAAATTGAACAGGAGGAAGAAACTGAAGAACAATTATCTATTGATAAAACTAAAGAAAAGGGTGACTCATAGGCTATAGAGTTAGATTCACTACCTCCTCCACCAACTAAGAAGCCAAGGACAACAGATGCTTCTAGAACAAGAAGCCAAACATCAAATGATTTTACTCCTTCACCTTTGAAGAAAGGAAAGGTAAGAACATACAAGAGGAAAGTTGCCACACCAAAGAGAGGGTAAAACAAAAGAGGAAGGAAGCTCATCAAAACTCAAGAGGATATCGAAGACACCGAGCAAGATGAAGCTAAAGAAGAAAAAAGTGTCAAGCTAAAATCTCTTGAATCTATTGATGACATTTTCAAATCTAGTGCAAATTCTGGATCTATTACAGATTCAAAGATTAGAAGATGGTTGAAATTAGATCCAGAAGATCAGAATAAAATTGAGGATGCCATTATAGCAAAAATGTATAAATTCAAATATGTACCATTAAAATTTGAAGGTAGATTGGTACCAAGGGAATTATTAGACAGACTATATGCTAGATGGACATTTGCCTTGAAGAGTGAAAAGGAAATAAGAGAAAGAGTACTTGTTGCTCTTATGCCTTTTGAATCCAAGAAGGAAGAAATATATGAGATGATGGAGAAACACAAAAAGGATTTCTCACTAAAACTGAGAGCCAATAAATTTCTCAAAGGAAAACTTATAGAGCTTGAAAAGGATATCCATAAGAAATGGTGTAAAATTATGAATAGACCTACTGAGGAGGAAAGCCCTGACAAAGACCTAGACTAGAAAGATGTTGATAAGGCAACTCAAGAACAAGTCTTAATAAAAGATGCAGAAGATGATACATATGTTGAGTTAGAAAAGGAATAAGATGACACAATTGGCAACAAGAATGCATATGTTGCAGATGAATCATGGTCAGACACCACAAATGACAACATTGTGGATACTATCATCATTGACATTACCGATGACCTAGTAGAGGAAGTTAATAAAGATGAAGATGTCACTATTGCAAAGGACACAACCGATGAGCAGGGAACAATAGTTGACACTACATAGGTGAACATACCAGGAAACATGCGAATATTAATACAAGATTTCAATATTCTACAAGAGAAAGAAAATTCTCCAGAAAAAGACACTCCTGAGGATGTAGGGGAAGAGGAAAAGAAATACAATGCCAATGGTCAGAAGGACATTGGGTACACTCAAAAAGTAACCAATACTGATAAGGTTACAGGAGGAGATAGAGAAATGGATGCAGATACAATAGATATGAATGAAGAAACAAAGAATGATGAAGCTAAGGACACCAATGAAGGAGATAAACCTAAAGATGGCACTCCTGAGGAAACCAACAAACGTGCTACTGACAATGTGAAGGTGAATGTGGAGACATCTATAGATACCCAACAAGATGAAACTGACACCAAGAAGCAAAAAGAATCACAACAGGTAACTTCATCAAGAAAAATTGAGAAAGCCAAGAAATTGGCAATGGTTTTACATTTTAGTGAATCAAAAAAGAAGAAGATGAAATCTAAGAAGAACAAGTTGGAGGTCACCTTGAATGAAATTATTGACATATTAAAGTGTGACCCAACCACACTTGATTTTGAGGCATTACAAGAATACAGTGAAATATGCCAAAGAAAGGCATTACAAGAGAAGCTAAAGAAATAGTACAGAGACTCTGTAGTACTAGAGACAACACAAGACATATTGCACCAAATTATACCCAATGTTGATATTGATCAAAACAAGCCAATACTCGATCAATTAGCAACTCTCACCGATGAAATAAAAACTCAAAATATTGATGCTGAGAAGGCAATTGAGGAGAGAGCAGAGCTGAAGTTCCAACAAAAACTTATTGAGAACATCAGCCAAGAATTTGCGGTCAATAAGGTAAAGCGATCAGAATTCATTACTGAATTAGATCCAATTATAACTAAAACTATAACCTTGATTGAACAATTGAGAAAATTAGACAAGGTCACTAAAGAGAATAGTGACAACATTTCAAGGTTGGATACAGATCTAGAAAATAGTGCAAAAATCTTAACCACTAATGGAGACAATGCAGTTAAGTTGCATTACAAGAAAATCATTGAGATAAAAAGGTTAAGGCATGAGCTTTGGGAAGCAGAGACACTTCAAGGAAGAATTCACTGAGCTCCAAGATCAAATTGTACCAAAGCTTACACTGCTCCAACAACATATCATATCAACAAGGCAACTGATAGGAACCCCTGAGATGTCTGTAGCAGACAACATCTATGACATGCACTCCAAGATCACACTCGAGCACATGGATTTGGATAACCTAAAATAAGAATGGGATAAAATGATGGAAGACATGAAATATTCACACTCCCACATTTTTTATAAGCTCTAAGGTATTGACCTTTTCCCTTAATATCAAAAAAGCGGGAAAATGATATGAGTACTACACAAAAAGGGGGAAAATGATTTGTGTATTCATTCATTCATTCATATGGGAAAATGGAAAACAAATATGTATATGTATAATCATAAGGGAAAATGATATATATAGAAGGAAAAGATATCATATGTACAGATATACTGGCATATACATAGGGGGAGTCATTAAATGATTAAGGATCATATATGGTGTATATACTTAACATTTTGTTAGTATTTTGCACATATTAGTTTTTGATACTAATGTCAAAGGGGGAGATTGATGACATTAATTTTCCATTAATATGAAAACAATACTTTCGGTAAGCATACACCAAAAGACAGAAAAAGAGAAAACTAAAGATTGGATAGATAGAGATTACTGAAGATGACTAAATACAAAGAGAATTGATGACACAACTTACTGTGTAAAATGAAAATGCAAAGATAGAAAAATAAAGAGGAACTTGACAGAGAAACCCGACATGCAAGATACAGTGCAGACTGATAGAAGGTCAAAGAGAAAGAGACAAAACAAAACTGAAAGATAGTCAGAGCATAACTGACAGAAACTGAAATTTAGTTGCAGCCCGCAAAAAGTGGATCTAACCTCCACGTCAGCTAAAGCAAGCTTATTCTATTTATAGGATATTGATTTGTTTTTAAATCCATTTCTTTAGGGACAACAAACATGAATGTAAGTGATTTAATCAGTCTAACTGATTTAAAACACATAGACTAGGAGATCTAGGTACAAGTTGTAAACCTGATCTTAGAGTTAACATTGTTATTCGTGAAACTTAATGAAGTCAGTCCATCTTATTAATATATGATGCAATAATTCATTATACATGGAATATGAAAAAAATAAGAGAGAGGAAAACATGAATGAAGCATACAAGCACATCTATGGATCTGTATCAACAATAGAAGATTGTATTTACTAGGTCAATTTGCTATCATTCTAACAAGTGGAGCAAAGTGTAAAAATCCTTTCAAGAAAGGTAGATTTAACAGTCCAACTACAAATCTCTTAACTGAGTGCACACTTAATAGTGTGGCTAAAGCTCTTAACAGAGTATAATTTAACATGTCTCCACCAATACTCTTAACATGGTAGATCATCAGTAGTGATCAAATTGTAAGCCTTAACTGGCCCCTTCCAATCTACAGATAGTGAAGATTTTGTGGGTTCCATCCCCACCACATTTTTTACTTCCTAACAGGAGTTTTATGTGATATCATATCTTGTGTTATGTGTCAATCACTTTCATGAATGTTTCTATGAATGTTCACATGTATGTTAATGTTATGAATTGATATAACACACATCAAGATAGTTCTTTAATTCTATGTTCAAGTGAGGGTGGTGGTTTCATGAAAACCACAGTATTAGTCTCTTCATCATCATCCTAATCTTTACCCAATACAATTTTTATCCTTTATCTTCTTATGGTGATAATAGGGGTATTTATTTTTTCCTTTTTCTACTTGGGTGCTACCTTCCTCTTCTTTTTCTGAGGTTCAATATCAGTCTCTTCCTTTTCTTCCCCAGGTTCAACATCCTCTATTTTAACTGTATCCTCTTTACTCTAAGAGATGGCAGGAGAGTCAGAGGTGTTTCCATACTTCTTCTTAAATGTATCAAGCCTCTTGTTTCCTATTTTCAAAATCTTGGGAATCTCAATCTCCAAAGATATCCTTCTCTTAGCTTCCTCATATGTTCTGAACTAGGGTGCCTTTGGATTGGAAAGTTCATTTACAAGAGCCTCTATAATGTCTGTTGTGTCATCTATGTTGACCTCATATGAGAGGGGCTTTACCCATGCAACCCTTGGCCTTACTGCTTGTATATAGACCTTATTGCAATCCACTAGGAAACAAATTTCATCTTTTTAATCTTCAACTAGTTGTTTAGGAATTCTATACCTACTTTGCATCTTTTGTTTGAAATTCTCAAAGTATCCATCCATAATGTTATCAAAGTTATCTCCTAACTCAGCTATAAATTCATTAATCTGATGGATTATTAGTCTATCCCTCTTCCATTCTATTGTGCCTTTGGAGGGAAAGAACTTATCAACATAAAAGAGTATGAAGATTAGAAGAGAACCAAACTTACATGGATTGGTCTTGGATAATCGGATGCTTTCCATATTCTTTCTCAAATAGATGAGCTGCAATTCTGCTAGGTCAAATACCAAATTCTTCTTCACCACTTTGTATGCTAGGTCAACAGCTTCACATGGAATAATGTTAGGTCTTCTTGACCTGTATATCTTGTGGGCGATAACATGAATGCAAAACTTCAATTCCATATCAGTTACTCCATTAAGTCTCATGCCTCTTCCATCCCACTCAACAAGAGTTAACTCTGCTAGATCATCCTAGGTTAAGGGTTTGGTAGCTTTCAGCTTTTCTAGCATAGAAAACCCAGTGACATGATGTATCATCTTCTTCATGATATTCAAAGGATGATCCAACCGTAGGCACATGTCATGGACATGGCTAAGAACACATCTTATCTACTTTACCTATAAATTCCTTGGCATGTGCATGATGTGTGTCAAACCCTTGGTTTTGATGTACTGATGCTCGGGCTTCAAACTCCCATCTGTGCATAATTCATCATATGCTTTATTCATCTCAATGGTTCCAAGCTCCTGTATGTTGCACTGATAGAAGCTTCAGATGTCATTAACCAGTAACACTTTCAAAGGAATTAGGGAATGAGCTCCTGATGGGTCTATCTCCTCTGCAACTGCTGGATGAAGCTTAAACACTGGAGGATCAAAAATTTCATTTCTCACCAACATCTCAAAACCTTTCATGACCTTGCTGCTAGAAGTGGATTCCATATTGTTTGGACAAAATGATCAAACTTCACTTTCAATCACAAATTCACATTGAAACACTAAGGGATCTGAATTGATCTGTAAACTAAAAACTTTGTAAACAATATCCTTTACAACCCTTCATTTATAAGATATTTTTAACCGTTAGAGTATTTCATTAAATGCTTTGTACATAGTAGCTGGTATGACTCGGGTGTCTCTCCAAGATTCACTCAGAAGCTTGAGTGAACCTAATTTTCCAACTATCAATACTGCCTAACTCAGCTCGGTTAAGATAGAGTGGCTCAAGTGTAACTAAAATTCTAACTCAGATAGAACTATAATATGTCCTCATGCATCAATATGTGGATATGGACCTTTTAGCTAATCTAGAACTGATGTATGATGGCTTGTATTGCACATTTCTAGTCATCTCCTTACATTCCTATTTTGTAATGGTAGATCCACCCAGCTCACTATTTTGGGTGCCAATAGATCCTTCATTGCTTTGATCTGAATTATCAGTAGACTTCCTTACCCATTTCTTTCTCATCTGAGTTATGATTTTTGAGACTTTAGATTTCCCATTCTCAAAACCAGTATCAACTTTTTCTCTGTTCATACAATTCTTTCTTAGATGACCGAGTTGCTTGCACACATAACATCTCTTAGTAGGATCCTTTTTTCTGCACTGAGTCTTCATACAATTTACACCAATGTGCACATATTCACCACAATGACAACATCTGTACCATGTGTTGTAATCACAACCAAAAATTTCCTTGGCTAATTGTTCAGCAGGATTCCACTTCTTAGATCTGCACTCGAAAGATCTATGACCTTGTTTGTTACACTTGTAGAATTTTACTTCAAACTTAGGTTTCTCTTTGCATTCACTTTCTCTATGTCCATGGTTGTTGCAACTATATCATTTACCATTGAATTTTGACTTTCCATTGCTCCAACATTTATTTGATGTACGCCCTAACTTACCACAATGATTGCACATAGGATTTTTGTTCTTTTGAGCTCTTTGTTGTGAGGATTCACCTTGTTCAGCATAACCTAATCCAGTATGTCCATGATGTCTAAATTATGTTGCCTGATCCATGCTCACTTGTGAATTCATAATAATTTCATTTGTTTGGTTTTTCAGTATTGAGATCATTCTGCAGTCTTTCATTTTCTTTCCTTAGATTGACAACTTCTTGTGTTGCATTATTGAGTTGACTTACCAAATCAGCTTGCTGAAGTGAAAAGTGTTGGATTTATTTTCCTTTTTCTTCTAATCTTGTACTCACGAGTCTTTTATCTTCTTGTGCTATATCTTTGTCATTTTCTTCTTTGTTCTTTAGTTCCATGACTTCACATATTTTGATTGAATGAATTTCCTGTTCTCTTTTCAACTTTCTGATATCTTCATGTAAAGTGAGATTCATATTATGTTGATTACATAATATGAATACATATATTTAGAAAATCTTCATTTGAAGAACCAGATCCTGAACAAAGTGGAGCTCCCCTGAGTTGTCTCCTCAACCCTCATAAAGATGGATTCCTTGGCCAAAGGAGGTTCAAGAAGATAAATTATTCACAATTATAGAGAGCCAATGATTATACTTAACACTTATAGAGAGCCAACGATTATACTCGATATTATGCTAACATTTCCCCCTTAATAGATTGATCGAAAAACCATTAAATTGAGCTTTCCCTAGTGAAATCCCCCTCAAGGAAGGCATACCTATAAAAGAATGTTGATTACATAATATTAATACATATATTGAGAAAATATTCCTTTGAAGAACCAGATCCTGTGAAAAGTGGAACTCCCCCAAGTTGTCTCCTCAACCCTCATAAATGTGGAGTCCTTGGCCAAAGAAGGTGAAAGGAGATAAATTATTCAGGTGAGCATGAATCTTTTCCAACCTATCAAGACCATGAAGCCAACAAACATTAGGGCCCGTTTGATTCGTGGGATTAGAATGGAATTGGCATTATCTAATTCCGAATAATGCCAATTCCATATTTGTGTCCATCCAAAAAAAAAAGAATTGGAATTTTGAAATTA
>MU226687.1:83670-96252 GCA_018584345.1 Thuja plicata
ATGTGTGTATATATACACATGTGTCTATATGTGTATACATGGATACACACTTGTATGTGTATATACACACATGTGTGTATATATACACACATGTGTATATATAAACACACATGTGTATGTGTGTATGTGTGTATATATAAAAATACAATATAGAATATGTAGAATGTAAATGAGTCCAATAGGAGGCTAGAGGCAATGAAGGTAGGAGAAATTTCATCATCTCAAGCTAGCTTCTTCCTTAGAGATGATTCATTGCATGAGAAGCATCCTAATTTAGTCATTGAAGAAAAGAGTAGGCTTGATGTATTTGTGTCCCAAATGAAAAGAGTGGGCTTGGCATATTTGTGTCCCTCAAGAAAAGAGGTGCTTGGAATCATTCTTTTCCCTTTAAGGAGTATCGGGGGGTAGATTCAGCTGATGATTTTTTGAGTACTTGAGGAGGAATTCATCACACTCATAGGAGATTTAGAAGTTTAGAGAAAAGTTTATCTTATGTCTAGATCTATAGTTTGTGATTTGTGGAATAGAGGAGGGATTACTTCAAGAACACTTAAGGAGGCATTAGACACACTTGGAGGAGTTGTCAAATTTTAGAGGAAAAGTGTCTAATGTGTAGCACTAAAGGAGACATTAGACACACTTGTAGGAGATGTTGAATTTTGGAGGAAATGTGTGTCATTATGCATGGGGAGTGGGAACACTTTATTTTTTGGATTATTGGAATGATGTACTGAGAGGGGAGGGGTGAATCAGTAACTCTAAAACTTTTTATGTGGTTGGCCCATTAACCTTTGTGTCATAAGATTTGTATATTCCTATCTATCTGTTCACCTTTGCTTGCTTATATGAAATCATAATATAAGTTCTTTACATGTGTAAACATTCAAGAAACATACATGAAAGTAAATAACACATAACACATGATATGATATCGCATAAAACTCCTGTTAGGAAGTAAAAACTGTGGTGGGGATGTCTACCCACAAAACTTCACTATCTGCAGATAAGAAGGGAGCTGGTAAAGGCTTACAATTGATCACCTCTGATGATCTACCCTATTAGAAGTATTAGAGTGGAGACCTGTTAGTATCTACTTCATTTGAAGCTTTAGCAACACTGTTAAGTGTGCACTCTATTAAGAGATTTATCAAAGAACTGTTAAGTCCACCTTCTACAAAAGGATTTTAGATGTGATGCACTTGTTAGAATGAAACTACAATATAAATGTTGATCTGATAGTGTATGCAATCTCTAATTTCTCATAAGAGATCTTGTAAATCTTACAATGAATAAGTAATCACCTTGAGTGATTGAATAATCCTTGTCTCTGCTCGTCGGTAGCCTGCTCTGTGTTCTTGATAAATGATATGATCCTTTTCTGAACTTTGCGTGAATTATCTTTTGCTTCTTAGATCCTCTTCGTGGCTAAAATCATTTTCAAATCTTACTTCAGGTCTTCATTATTTTTATTACAAATGATTGAACATCTATTTATACTAGTTTCTAGTTCTATTCTTGATTGACGCTTTTCAAATTAACTCTAGATCCAAGGATTACAACTTGACCTTGATCTTTAGTTAGTGTATAGTTGGAAAATGGAAGCACTTCCATCGTAGACATTTTTAGCCTTCCGATTAAGTGGTTTGGGGTCATGGAAAGCACCTTGAATGGGTTCCTGATCTTGACATGGCTTCCTCACTATTTTGTCCCTCTTTCTACTCCTGTTTAGCCTAATTTCTGCATTCTGGACTGTAGATTGGTGATTCTAGGCTTCAGGGTCAAGGTTGACCTTTGAGGTCTATGTCAACCTTGACCTTGACCCAGGGTTCAGATCCCGGGCTCTCACAGATTTTGGAGGTCGGCCTTTGCAAAAAGTTTTTCCCGCTTCCGGGTCGGCTATTTCGGGTTCTGAAGCATTGATTCCTAAATTATATTTAATATAGGTCCTCTCCTAGGGATAAAGGCTTTAATGGTAATTTAATCCTCCTATGTAAGCCTCCTTAGAAGATTGTGCCCTAATTCCATATAAAAGGGAAGCTTTCTCTCTAATTTTCTGTAAGAAAGATTGAGAAA
The DNA here is from genome assembly GCA_018584345.1 of Thuja plicata. Taxonomy (NCBI): domain Eukaryota; kingdom Viridiplantae; phylum Streptophyta; class Pinopsida; order Cupressales; family Cupressaceae; genus Thuja; species Thuja plicata. Next base: position 85,744 of record MU226687.1, read on the forward strand.
CAAGAAGTCTTCTAAGCATCAAGAAGTGATACTAAGTTCTCTATTGAAGCCTATTCATCCTTGAGAAATTGAGAAACATCATCAAGAAATAAAGCATTCATTCATTCAAGTATCCATTTCATGAAGGATATCCATTGGAGGCTATTGAATGATTGAAGCTACATCGTGCCCTTTTGGTGAGCTCTCCATCCATCTTCTTTCAAGCCTCTTCTAAACTCAAGAACCCATTCAATACTTGGTGTTGGAGATCTATAAGAAAGAGATTAAAGACATCCTACATTCCTAAATTCTACATTTTGAAGCATACTTGTGGATTCAAGGATTCGAATCTGCCACAAGGACTTTTTCAAGCAAGGTGAATTTATGCATTTACTTTGTCCATTTCTGCAATTCCAATTACATACATTTGAGATTAATTCCAAAACTAGGGTTTGACCAAGGCAAACCCCTCCCCCCCAACAAAAAATCTCCTTTTTCTTGCAGGTACAGGTACAGAATAGTTGATTTGAGACCAGATCTGGATACCCTTTTTGGTAAACTTATGAGATCCACGAACAGAGTCACTTTTGGATCTATGTAGGTCAGGGTCAACATTATTGGGTTAGGGTTGACATTTGTGGGTCAATTTCAACCTTTTTCATAAGAAAACATCAGAATGGAAAAATATTTCTGTGTTTTGTTTGTCTCTGCATTCTGGTTTGTGATCAACTGTCAGTTTTTCCAGAAACTCAATACAGACCTCAGAAAACAACATTCTTTGATCTGCAATATTTTAAGGTTAGTGCATTTCTCATAATTCTTCAATTACTATCATATATCATTTCTATGCATACAATTAACAGAATTTAAGGTATCTCCTTTGTTATTCTCCCTTCCAAATAGGTGATTCATTTGTGCATTAACCCTTCCTTGGGGTTGATCAACTTGGATCTTCCATTTGTGCATTTGGGAATAAAAGAAGAACATCTTATCTTCTCCCTAATCACAATTGCAATACACAATCAATTCAATTCAATCAAGGTTAAAAGAATTCAATACAATCTAGGTAATTCAAAGAACAATCTACATATCAATCACATCCCAATCAATAATCATAACAAATCAATCAAACCATTCTTTTTTTAATACATTATACATTTCTAATAAACATATCTCTATTCCATCCCTGTTACATTTTGGTAAGATACACCCCATCAACATCTAAATATTTATCTTACATTTTGGTGATGCCGCGATAGACAAGTCTTTCTTTTTGGTGTTAGATTTACATTGTTTATGCTAGATCTTGCATTTTCTTTCAAATTACATTTCAATTCAATAGATCCAAATTATTTGTTATTTCATTTGCATTGTATTGGTGTATGAGCTTTACCACATCTAGTCCTACTTATAGTATCCCGGTTAGAAGAATCCATAAACTTATGGGTTCCTTTGATCCCGAGTCTTCCTCTCTTTTCCTTAGGATCACATATGATAATTTGATAACTCATGATTCCAATCCTTCCATGGAGCATAACTCTTCTCACTAATCTCATTATGAAGATGACGCTTTAAGGGTTCCTCCTGAACAAGTGCAAAACCTTTCAACCGAACTTGATAAAATGGGAAATTGGCTTATCCAAGAAAACCATAATCAAGATTATATTCAAGCTATAGAGGCTCTTAACAAAGTTCTCTGTGATAATGATCAAGGTGTTAATTTCTTGTGTAGTATTACTCATCTTGTGAATTTGAATGTTAAGCCTTTAACTCAAGAAGCTCAAGAGTTAGGGGTCACACCTATTGTCACTAGTGTAGGACCTTCTTCTATTCCTCTACCTAGTATTCCTACTTATACTCCTCCTTTGCTAACAACTTCTCTCCCAAGCACACCTATTCATGTGAGTGCTCCACCGGTATCTTTACCTACCTCACAACCTTCATATCATAGTGTGTCTTTTACTTATACTAATCCTCTTCCAACTGTGGTTCCTAATGTTCCACCAGTTGTGTCTTCTATTCCTGCTACTTCTTACACTTTTCCTAGTGTTCCTAATATTGCTATGCCACCTGTTTCCTCCAATGATTCTACAATCATTATTTTGGCTCAAACGGTGTCATCTTTACAACAACAACTTGCATCCTTAACCCAATCTAAATTTGGCATTCCTACATGTGATATGGGTAGTCCTTTATCTCTAGACATCATTTGTGCTACTATCCCTCAGCAAGCCGATATGCTTCATCTTGAGAATTATAATGGCAAAGGTGATCCTGTTACTCATGTCAAAAAATTTCAAATCCTTTGTAGTGATTATGCTCATGACCATTGGATTTTAGCTAAATTGTTTGCTAGAACCTTTCGAGATAAGGCTTTACAATGGTATTGTTCCTTACCTCCCTATTCCATTGATTATTTTCCTAAACTTGCTAATTCCTTCATTCAACAATTTCAAAGTAACATTGGACCACAAGTGTCCTTATCTGATTTAATGCATTGTAAACAAAATACTAAGGAAAAATTGATTGATTTTATTGGTAGTTTTAAGAACTTGCATGCTCAGATTTCTTATCCTGTTCCTGATATTGATATTCAACATATGTTTATTTCAAATTTGAAAAAAAAAATTAGGGATTAAATTCTGCTTATTGAATTTACCTCCTTTCAACAATTGTGTGCAGCACTTCACCATTATCAATTACAAGTGAGTCAGTTTGAAAGAAACACTCCAATGGCTCATGTTTCAGTTGATAAGGGTGACAATGCTCCTAATCCTAATAAGTTTTAGAAACCTAACAACTATGTCAAGATTAATAAACAGATGAATGTAGTTACTGATCAAGTTGTGGCTACATCTAATAGTGCTCCTACACCCACTGCTTTCCGAATGAATCGTACGTTTACTCCTCTCTCTGAAACTTTGCATTCTATAATGAGTAGGTTGTTAAGTGCTAGTATGATTACTTTGCCTCCTATTCAACCTCTTCTTCCTACCACTATAGCTTCAAAATCCTTTGATTCTCAAGCTTTCTACCAATACCATCACCAGAATGGCCATGAAACTAAAAAATGTTACTCTTTAAAGCATAAGATTCAAGACTTAATTGATTCTAAAGCTTTATCTATTGATAATTTTGATGGTAATGGGAATAAATCTGTTTCTCCTTCTAATCAAAATCTTCAAATCTATACCAATCCTTTACCTACACATGATACAAATACTATAGGTCAATCATCTTCTTTAGACATTGTTTTTGATTCAAAGATGGATGATCTTAATAACATTGTTAATCATGTGGAGAGTGTTGCACCATCTCAACTTATTGTACAAGATCCTTCACCTCCACTTCAACTTCCAGTCCCACCTAAAATTAAAAAACAAACTAAGGATAAGCAACCTAGGGAAGTTTTAATTACCTTTGATGATTCTGAAACAATCAACGCTCCCGATGGTCCCCTTTATATCTATGCTAGGATTACTAAGATACCTACTCGTGGTTTTCTAGTTGATCCCACATCTTTAATCAATGTCATTACTGGGGAAAATATTTTTATGAAAGGCTTACAACGTGATTTTTATGACTCATCTGATGCATGGATCCAAACTTGTAATGGCTTTCTTTATCCTGCACTTGGTTCTATTAGTTTACATGTTGAACTTTGTGGCAAGGTTATAGATACTACCTTCATCATTATTCCTACTTCTGATCAATTCTAAATCAAATTTGATTTACCTTGGATAACTGCTATGCATGCTATCGCTTCTCCCATTCATAAATGTCTTAAGTTTATTCATAATGGAGAAGTCAAAATGATTAATCATAGTTTATTTCAACCTTCTAGGCCTAGAGATTGTGCTACTCTTGATATCCTTTGGCCTTCATTACCTAACTCATGTCTGCCTCACCCTGATAATCTCTTTCATTCCTATCAAGCTTGCAAACATCGCAAAATTGCTGAGTTAAGTATGCCTCAGATTGATTCCAACCGTGGTCTTTTGCCTACTCCTGCAATATCTCCTTTATCTATTGTTACTAATAAGATTTATCAAACTCCTACTCTTCCATCACAACCTATCGAGAATCCTCCTATAGAACCTATGAAGGAACCTATTGTTATTCCTCCTAGTTCTCAACATGTGCCAAATAAAGTTAAACGTAACAAATCTACTAATGAACGTCGTAAGAAGCGTAGAGCTAATGTTAGAGCCTGTGCTTCTATGATTTGAAATTCCTTACCTACCTTCGATCAACCTATGCCCGATGCGTTGGATGATAATATTCATGATGTTAAGACGAATGATTATGATGATCCTATTCACATCTTGGATCCCATTTCAATCAATCTTGATGAGGAAGACACTCTCGATGTTCCTATTGATCTTAGTGATGAATATGAGACCGTTGATCTTGATAATGATTTACCTCATATGCTTTCAACTCAATTAACAATTACACCTAGTAATGAGCATTGTGATTCTCAAGAGGATCCTTGTTTGGAACTGGCTATCATTCCTACTATATTGGATATAGTCCCTCTTGCGAGTTGCCCACCTACCCTAAATAACATAAACCAAGATGGGGAAGGTTGAAAACATACTTGATTGGCTCATCCTTTATGGTAGCCTTTTGTGTGTTGTATGTTGTATTGTGTCTCCCCCATAATGTTTTTTTCTAAATGTTTGTTACATTTTTTTATATGACCCTTGTTACTTTGTTGGTATAAGGTGATGAAAGAATCAAAACTGTTGTTCAATTCCTCTATATGTATCTACATTCTTCTATATGTTGTTTCATGTTATGTTGTACTTGTGCTATTGTTTGTAACTATTTTCCTTCTACAATCTTCTTGGATCTGTGACATGGTAGCACTAATTATTTTTGGTCTCCAGGTTGTGGTCCGAAAATATTCTTCGTAAATTCTTAAGTTTCTTTCCTCCTTTGTGATTATAGTTCTACTTTCTTTGGGGAATGATGTCAATTCATTTGCAATAATATTATATTTATATGTACATGTTATCTTATGATCATACTGACCCAACATTAGGTAGATCCCTCTTGTGTTGTTATGTATGTTTATGTTTTATTTCCCATGATTCATCTTCCTTTGGGGGCATCTCGCAGTGGAAACGTAATCTGTAGAGTTGCTTATGTTTCCGTTAAAACCATTGCTCCTGTTAAAGTGTTAGTAATGACTTTAACATGGGGGCATACACTCTACTTAATTTTTACACACACGCACATTCAAAATAGTTTTCAAGATTTAAAACTTTTCCCTTTATGGATTAAAAGAAACTAATCCTTAAAGCATGGTCATTTTTACTTTTTAGGATCTCTTGATCCCTGCAGTTTAAATTTACACAGATCTCTTGAGCCCACCAGTTTTCAATTTACAATAATCTGATCCCTTTAAGAATGGATCTCCCTGATGGGTTGACTAGTGAGTAGCCACATTCACTAGGCAGTTCAACTCCATCTTTCCAGTTACGCCTTTTGTGTGATTCACAATGAGATATAAGTTCTCATTGGGCGAGATAATCACACCCTTTTCTCTCTCTACTTAACTAGGTGATGTCTCTCTTATCATGATCTTAGGGCTGATAAAGACTTAAGTTCCATAGGGGCTTGAGGGTTTCTTTATCCCTTTTGATCTCAATAAGATTATATTTTCTGTATATTCTCCTTTACCAAGAGTTTGTGTTGAGCTCATACTCTTGCTAAAGTGGGGACTAAATGTATAGTCAGAAAATGGAAGCACTTCCATTGTAGATGTGTTTAGCCTTCCGAGTAAGTGGTTTGGGGTCATGGAAAGTATCTTGAATGGGTTCCTAATCTTGACATGGCTTCCTCCCTGTTCTGTCCCTCTTTCCACTCCTATTTAGCCTGATTTCTACATTCTGGACTGCAGATTGGTGATTCTGGGCTTCAGGGTTCAGATCCTGGGGTCTCACAGATTTTGGAGGTCTGCCTTTGCAAAAAGTATTTCCCACTTCCAGGTCAGCTGTTTCGGGTTCCAAAGTGTTGATTCCTAAATTATATTTAATATAGGTCCTCCCCTAGGGGTAAATTCTTTAATGGGAATTTAATCCTCCTATGTAGGCCTCCTTAGAAGATTGTGCCCTAATTCCATATAAAAGGGAAGCTTTCTCTCTCATTTTCTCTAAGCAAGATTGAGAAACAAGAAGTCTTCTAAGCATCAAGAAGTGATACTAAGTTCTCTATTGAAGCCTATGCATCCTTGGTAAATTGAGAAACATCATTAAGAAAGAAATAATTCATTCATTAAAGTATCCATTTCATGAAGGAGATCCATTGGAGGCTATTGAAGGATTGAAGCTACATGGTGCCCTTTTGGTGATCTCTCCATCCATCTTCTTCCAAGCCTCTTCTAAACTCAAGAAGCCATTCAAGAATTGGTGTTGGAGATCTATAAGAAAGAGATTGAAGACATCCTACATTCCTACATTCTAAATTTTGAAGCATACTTTTGGATCCAAGGGTTTGAATCCGCCACAATGACTTTTTCAAGCAAGGTGAATTTATGCATTTACTTTGTCCATTTCTGCAATTTGAATTACATACATTTGAGGTTAATTCAAAAACTAGGGTTTTACCAAGGAAAACCCCTCCCCCCCAACAAACAATCTCCTTTTTCTTGCAGGTATAGGTACAAAACAATTGATTTGAGACCAGATCTGGATACCCTTTTCAGCAAACTTATGAGATCTGCGAACAGAGTCACTTTTAGATCTGTGCAGGTTAGGGTCGACATTACTGGGTCAGGGTTGACATTTGTGGGTCAAGGTTGACCTTTTTCATAAGATGACATCAGAACAAAAAAATATTTCTGGGTTTTGTTCATCTTTGTGTTCTGGTTTGGGATCAACTGTCAGTTTTTCTAGAAACTCAATACAGACCTTAGAAAATAGTATTCTTTGATCTGCAATATTTCAAGGTTAGTGCATTTCTCCTACTTCTTCAATTACTGTCATATATCATTTCTATGCATACAATTAACAGAATTTAAGGTATCTCCTTTGTTATTCTCCCTTCCAAATAGGTGATTCATTTGTGCATTAACCCTTCCTTGGGGTTGATCAACTTGGATCTTCCATTTGTACATTTGGGAATAAAAGAGGAACATCTTATCTTCTCCGTAATCACAATTGCAATACATAATCAATTCAATTCAATCAAGGTTAAAAGAATTCAATACAATCTAGGTAATTCAAAGAACAGTCTACATATCAATCACATCCCAATCAATAATCATAAAAAATCTATCAAACCATTCTTTTTTTAATACATTATACATTTCTAATAAACATATCTCTATTCCATCCCTGTTACATTTTGGTAAGATACACCCCATCAACATCTAAATATTTATCTTACAGTTAGTTATGTTTTAGATCCATTAGGATTCTTTAAAACATTTACAATATTCTTTCTTGACCCTTAGGTAAACATTTAAAACAAATTAAGACTCTATAAATAGAATTACAATGTTTTATCTGACGTGTAAAGTCAGATCCAGTTTTTGCGGGTTCTATAACTGACCGTCGGTTCTGATGGTCGGGGTGCTCTGTCAGTCTGTCATTTTTTTTGCTCCGTCAGCATTCCTTTACTGAATTGATCATCGGGTATGCATTTTATTCTTTGTTGGCGATGTTCTCAAAATTGTACTGTCGGTTATGCTTTTTGTCAGTTTCACACTTGTCAGTGTTCGTCAGGCAATTCTATACTTAGCATTTTAATGTCAAGCATTGTCATCTCATCTGTGTCTTTCTATCAATCATGCCTATACTGATGACTTTTATCATGTTTTTCACTTAAGTATACTAATGGAAAAACTTAATGTCATCAATCTCCCCCTTTGACATTAGTATAAAAAACTGATATATGCAACATACTTGATATATTAGTATGTACACCTATGTATACTTCTTCCTTAGTTATTAAATGACTCCCCCTATGCATATGCCGGTAAGTGTAAGTTTATGTACATATAATTGAATTCCCCTTTTTTGTTTCCTTTTTGTGGTATATGGCACATATCTATCCTTATCATACATACATTATATATATCCTTATCTCTTTTCTTCTAAAGTGGTGTATTATACATATGTATTATATATTCCTCCTTTTTTTATAATGAGGGAAAAGGTACTTACAACTTGTCAAAAATGTGAGAGTGTGAGGCTTTGATTTCCTCCATCATCTTCTCCCATTTCTTCTTTAAAATCTCAAGAGCCATGTGCTCAAGTGATATCCTCACATGCATGTCATATATGTTGTCTACCACAGACATCTCTGGGGTATAAATCAAGTTTCTTGCATCTGTGATATGTTGTTGCAGAGTGGTGAGGTTTGGCAAAATGTCAGCTTGCAGCTCTGTAACCTCATTTCTGAACTGTGTCTCTGCATCCCATATTTCATGTCTCAATCTATTTACCTGTTTGATCTTGTCATGATGTAGTTTTATAGTGTTTTCACCAGAGGTTAAACTTTGTGCACTAGCTGTTAAATCTGGATCTAGTTGTGACAACTTTTCACTATTCTCTTTTATGAAATTTTCTAATGTGCACAATTCTTGAACTAAGGTAACAGCTTCAGCAATCATAGGTTCTAATTGACTTGCTAATTTAGAGAGCTTTACCTTGTTCTCTGCCACTTCTTGGCTAAGATTCTCAACCAATTTGTGTTGATACTTCATTTCTTCTTGTTCTTCCATTGCCTTCTCTGCATCTATATTTTTATTGGTGATGGCATCGGTAAGAACTACAATTTGCTCCATGAATGATATGCCATCTTCAAATTTTGTGTCAGGAACAAGTTGATTTAGTATGTCCCTTGCTTTATCAAGTGCTTGGGCTTCTCTATGTGCCTTTTTCATTTTCTCTTGTATAGCTTTTCTCTGACATATTACTCCAAACTTTTGAAGTGCTTCAGTATCCAAAGTAGATACATCCCACTTGGGTATTTCAATTACCTCATCAAGTGTTACTACCAAGATGTCTTTCTTCATTACTTTCTTCTTTTTCTTCTTTGGCTAGGAGATAGATTGGTGTACTACCATTTGTATTCCTTGAGATTGGATTGATTTTGTAGGTGAGGGTCAAGAAGATGAAGCATCTTGTTGCTTCTATTCAGAGCCCATCGGTTGGTTTTGTAAAGACATCTCTTCATTGGCCTTGGGTGTATCAACAAATTTATCTTTCTTTTCCTTTATGCTCTCATCCTGCTTAACTTATTCACTCTTTTCTTTCTCTTCATCCTTTCTCAATGTTTCATCTCCTTTGTCTTTTTTAGTAGACACCTTTCACTGATTGTCAGTTACATCCTTCATTTTTGTGTCTCTATCTTTTTGAGTGTCTGATGCATCTTTATTCCCTTCATTACCCATGTCTTTGGGTATATCATCATCTTTCTTAGATGATTTCTCCTGACTTGATTCAATATCAATTGCTTGTATAAAAAATTTCATGTTGGTCGGTGTATTGACCTCGGCATTGTCAGTAGCTGTGTCCTCACCATCGGTATTACCCTATGCGATATTGATATCCTCATCTTTTTGCTCCTCTTCTGCAGGGTCTTTTCTTGTAGTGTCATTGATGATGTTGTCCAACCATGTTTCATCATTAATATCTTCATTTATGTTACCTTTTATTGTCAATTCTTCTTTGGTAACCTCTTCTTCATTACTCAAGTCAATGTGAATTGAACTTGGTGGAATTTGACTTTCCTCACTCTGATTTTTGTCAAGAGTAGTGTCGGGCCATACCTCATCTATAACTTCAGTATTTTTGGGGCTTGTTGTATCACTCTCTTCTTTATCCAATTCCATAGATGATTCATCTTGTACATCTTTGATGATGTTGTTTTCCTTCTCTAGGCTAGCTTACTTAGTTGGCATTTTGAGTATCATGCACCACTTCTTAATGCTTTGCTGATCAAGATCAATTAGCTTCCCTTTGAGAAATTTGTATGCTCTCATTTTTGGTGAGAACTCCTTTTCATACTTCTTCATCATCTCACTTATTTCTTCCTTCTTTGAATAAGAAGGCATAATAGTAACAAGTAATGTTTCTCTTATCTCTTTTTCTTGATGTAATGCAAATGTCCACCTTGCAGACAATCTCTCCGTTAGTTCCTTGGGAACATCATATTCTGATAATTGTAGTGGAACATAATGGTGTTTGCACATTTTAGCAATGATAGCTTCTTCTATCTTATTTTGATCCTCTATATTCAATTTCAACCATTTTCTTATGTTAGGATAAAAAATAGGCTGTGATTCTAAAATATTCTTACATATCTCATTGATTGTTTTGGGGACCAAGGGTTCTTTTTTGGTGCAGGAGCACCTTTGTCAAGGAGAAACTCGGTTAATAATTCAAAGATTGGCTAGGCCTATAAGGTCTATTTTGAATGTAAATGTGGCCATTAGATCCATCCCAATGAATTTTTATAAATGTGTAATGACAAATGAAGTCCTAGGTTAATAGGTATTTGCATAAATGTCAAAAA